>NW_012193538.1:972908-1028297 GCF_000504015.1 Erythranthe guttata | reverse complement strand
ATAAACCTTCTTTTCGAATGTAACATAATCTCCAACAACTAACAAAGAAACATAGTACTGTAAATTAAGCGAGCATTAGTAAAGGATTTCCCAGTAAAGGCAGAGTGCAGAATGAACTACGAACAACGGAAACTTACTTCGCCGTCGGTAATTCCACTAACCCCAGCATTGTTCACCTGCACATTAAATAAGAAAAACGAACAATTTTGAATCTTCTGATATCCTATATTCATCAAAATAATTTTATTCGTAAGGCCGTTAAACAAACAAATATAAGCCCCCCTTATATTCATATGTTCGAGACATTAGATATGCATCCATCCCTCAGAATGCACACACACATATACACACAAGACGTATATATATATATATATATATATATATATATATATATATATATATATATATATATATATATATATATATATATATATATATATATATATATATATATATATATATATATATATATATATATATATATATATATATATATATATTTTAATTTTCCAGTGAAATTTCATTGTAAGAGAAGAACATAATTCCGAATGAGCCATTGCTCAAAGCAAAGAATCACGAAAAAAAGGAAAATTAAAAAAATAAGAAATTAAGAAAACAGTTTCCGATCATTACCAAGATATCAAGCTTTCCGATTTGGGAATTAATAAACCCAGCGAGGGAATCGATGCTTGCTGAATCCATTACATCGAGCTGATGAAACATTAGGTTATCAGAGAGACCAAAGCTTTTGAGTTTGTCAACAGCTTCAAACCCTCGCTTTTCGTTTCGCGCAGTCAAAATTACAGAAATACCTTCAGATGCCAGCTGTCTGCATATCTCGAATCCAATCCCTTTGTTTCCCCCGGTAACAACTGCATACCTACAATTATATACATACACACATATATGTATGTATATGTTAGGGCCTGGGGGTAAATATTATTTCTGGAATAATTGATCGGAATAATTAAAAGAATTTCGCGAGATTGTAGTTTGTACTAACTTCATGATTGCAGTACTTTTGAGAGTTGATCCAGCCATGGGTGGTGAAGAAGCAGCTGATGAGTTTTTCATTCACAATTATAATAAATAATAATTAATTATAATATAGGGGCTTTAAGATATGCATCCCCAGTGGGAAAACTTATTAGATGATACACCCAAGCTTATAAAAACATTAGCATGACATCCTTTTGTAAAAAAGTGACTATAGTACCCTTACGGTCACATTAACGCCGTTTGTTTTACAATTTTGGAAAAATAAAATTAAATCCCATCAATTCAGCCATCAGTTATCTCTGAGATTTTATTTCCCCAAATCTCACATTAACCGTATCATAATCCAACCCACTATCCCCCAGTTCGCCCCATCTTCGGCAGATTAGGGTTTTTTTTCCTTTCGTTCTCATCTGCAAATCAACGGCGAGCAACATCATAGAATCCAAAAAAAAAAGGTTTTTTTTCCTTTCATTCTCATCTGCAAATCGACGGCGAGCAACATCATAGAATCCAAAAAAAAAAACAAATTGTCGGTGCCATTAACGTCTACGGATATCTACATCAAGAATCAGATCAAGTAAGTTTTGATTTTTGTTGATTTTGTTTTGAAATTTTTTTATGGGGAATTTACAAAGTCGAATGAACAGGAGAGATGCTATGAAGCGGCAGCAGGACATAACTGCACTAGACCCTGGTACGATTCAAAGCATGTATATTTTTTTGTTTGTTGTTTTATAATTCTGTGTGTATCTATGGATTCCACCGAAGAAATCTATTGATTCGACCGATTGAAAATATGCGCGTAAATATTTTCGTGACAAAAAATTGCAATCCGTTGTTGGTTAATCGAGAGTCTGTATTCCGCTATGTTTCATGACTTGTGAGTGTCGTCATATATTATGTTGAGGTTTAAATTTGTGTGATTGTAGATAGTTGGTGTAAAAAGCCTGTATATTTCTATGATTAACTGTAAAAGCGCAGCTTGATTTCTATGGTAGTCTATGAAATGATATGTGTTTTTATAGTATTCTATAAAAATAACAACTGAAGAAACGTCATTAAAGTTATGTGCAAGAGTGATTCCCTCATGTTGTACTGTCTTTTCTGATGTTTAATTAACATTTGCTATTATATGATGTCTACGTAATTGATAGGATGGCCAATCTTACTTATGTGTAAGTTTGTTGCTAATGAATCGTGTATTTGACTTCTATATACATTTGTAACTATAAATTGATGATGTATTTCTATGGGTGTCTATGATTGGGTATTGTGTTGTCTCTCCTACTTTCTATGGCAGTATGTTGAGTTGATTTGGTACTACAGTAGTCCATGACGTGACAACAGTATAAATTTTGGTACAGTTATTTTGTTGTGATGTTATTTTTTTTTTATTTTTTTTTTCTGCATATCTATGTTATAAACCTATGAAACATATGTTATTATGTGATTCTTTGTTTAACTGATAGCCTGACCTAAGTGGCATATTTAAAGATTATTGCTAATGAATTGTGTATGTTTAATTACATGTATAATAATTGTAGTACTGTGGTATACTATGGATACTGTGATGTTCTATGGTTTTCTGTCAATTGCAATATTCCCAATTTCTTAATATAAAGATACTGACTCCACAATTATATGGGATAGGTACTTTTTAATCTTCACCCAAACATGTAACTTTGATCACAACTAAATATGCTTTGTTATATTCGCAGGAGAAGCCATGAATGTTGCGCGAAAAACGAGAAATAGAAGTGTGTCGCAGAAATAAGAAAAGACATTATAGAACACCTTCTGAATTACAAAATCAATTAGCCATAGAGTAGTCTCATTTATTTTGTCTATTGTACGCAAACGAAAACATTTGTAGAAGTTAGGTTTTTCCGCTCTATTTTGTAGTTGTGTTGAAATATTCGAAACAAGCTGTTGTTTATTGACACAATATCTTATCTATATATGCCTTTTGGAAGGTAGCTTTGTTGATTTTGTATACTTTTGTATATTTGGGTATTGGAATACCATACATTATTGTGCAAATGCAGGTATTCAATGAGACAATGCCGAATACCGTAGTACTCACCATACTATAGTCTTCTTTGGCATACTATGGATTACTACATAAATGTTAGATGAGCTCATTAAATGACAGTGCACCAAAACAAACTGTATTGTATCGTTCTAATGTGTGGCTATTGATGCAATGCTGTGATGATTAAGATTTTAATAATAACTAAACAGTGCAAATAGATTATCTGTAAAAACCATAAACATGCATCATATTTTTCACAAAAAACAAAACAATTTACAAACGAGAAAGAACAGACAAACTTGAGGAAGAATAAATCGTGCAAGGTGTTGAGATATAACTATTGAAAAAATAAATTTAAAAGGAAAACTAAGTAAACACATAAAAGTGCAACAAAACATACCCCGCCATAAAAAGTTTCAATACCGAGAATGAAACAGTTTTGCTGACCCATAAACCCATGAAATTCAGTTTGCTACATTTGTAGAGTTTTGTTCGTTCGGTGTTTGGAATAGTATGCGTAAGGTTGACTAACCACTTGAGGATAATTGTGTACATATGGTATTGAATGTAAAAATACGGCCGCATATAATATTGCAACATACTACAGTTTTCTTTGGTATATTATAGATCACTACACAAACTTTAGATATGCGGACTTAGTGATAAAGTGCACCAACACTGGGCTGGATTGCATCGTTTC
This sequence comes from Erythranthe guttata, assembly GCF_000504015.1. The sequence continues at coordinate 1,024,566 of NW_012193538.1, read as the reverse complement.
TATCTATGGTAATGTGCATGCTGTCATTATTGTGATCCAAATATTAACCGTACAATGCAATGAGATTCTATGTAAAAATCATAAACATATATGATATTTTCCGGAAAATGTTTCGTCTGTGCACAAATTTACTGTATAGCAAACTCATTATGGAATTGTTCAAACATAAATCCTTAAAAGTAAAATTAAAACAGAAAAATAATTTAAATCAAAAAAATCCCTGAAAAGTACGAAAACAGTGGGGACAAAAACATAAATCCATGAAAGAAAGAACAAACATTCGTCACAAAAAAAAAATTCAATAATGAAATGACACAGGGCTGCCGAAAACATAAATCCATGAAAAGAAACAAAGAAAATACTAAGTCCTTAGATCAATGCAAACTTGACACATCTAAACAAAAACTCAAACACAAAAATACTGAATAGCCCTTGTGCATGTCTTTTTGTTGTGGGTTCCAACCTGGTTGCAGCGGCTACACCTCATCCTCCTCGCTACGCTCTCACCCCTCGAAGTAATTATTTTCGTCTTTGGTCTACCACGTTTCGGCTGGAACTCAGGTGGACCAATGACAGCCAACGGCGGATCCGTAATAGGCCTAGCAAATGGAAAACCATGTTGTGTATGTACAACTCATTCCATTTACCCCTCACATAACCGACAAGCATGTCGAAATACATATCATCAGACACATTCTTGATGCCAAAAAATTCACCAAACCTCATCACGATCTTAACAGTTGTCGACATTCTGAAAATAATGTGAAAATAAAAATCGAACATAAGTGAATCTGCAAATAAATATATTAATACAATAATTCACGTGAAATCTTTGTTTCACTGTACAGTTAAACTTTCAAATTTATAAGTGGATCTTGTGCGGAAAAAAAAAACAAAAAAAAAGGTAAGAAAAAAAAAAAAAAAAAAAAAAAAAAAAACTGAACAGACATCAAACCAACAACGCGTGAAGAACCACAGATATGCGATGAGGAAGAAATACCTTCTTGAGGACGAAGATCAAACAAAGCTCGAATGACTACGCTCAAAGTTTAGCCGATTTGCACTGTGTATTATTATATATGGAATCTTCTTCAATTACGTGCATTATATATTAATGAGATTATATAAAGATACAGTTATTATCACGATAGAAAGTGATTGATACGTGATCCCTATTTACAAGGGACGTGATTTATTAAAGAGACATAACTCTTTATAACGCCACACAAACGTCCTGTTAAAACTAAGGGTATTATTGGGATATTTAAAAAAAAAACCCTTATATCATATATTTTTTGAACTGAGGGATTTAGTTACGAAGAAAATATTGGGCCCGTATCCCACATCTAATAACGTTTCGTATGAGGGACCTCTAGCATATTAACCCTATAATATATTACTATAATATTGCCCACGTGTTGCTTTACTATAAATTTTATTGGGAAATTACAGTTTTCACCCCTCAAGTTTACATTGATTTCACATTTGGTACCCATGTTCACAAAGAACACATTTGATCTCCCGCGTTTCAATAATTTAACATTTTTTGTCATTTTCGTCAATTTACCGTCAATTTGTCAGTTAAGACAGTCTTTGGCTGTTTGGGACATGCTTGATTCCGTTAGTACTAACGGAAAATTGACGGGAGGACTAAAAATGTGGAATTTCTGAAACATGAGGGACTAAATGTGTTTTTTGTGAACATGAATGATCAAATATGAAATCGGTGCAAACTTGAAGGATGAAAACTATAGTTTTCCCAAATTTTATTTATACATCAAGATTATTAAATATTTATTTAACGTTACACTCAATGAATTTCACGGGATAAAGTCTTACCACACACGTGAACTGATAATTAACAATGTATTCCACCGGAAGTAGCATCTCAAAAAATCGATTAAGACATTCATCGTAATTTGATCCAAACTCAAATAAAATCAACCACTTGATGAATTGGAGCCAAGACACAAGCATTTTTGCAATCGATCAACCGTCCGTTTATACATAAACACGCGCACATACGAATGCGTATGAATGATGAAATGATACATACTCGTCATTCCACAAAAGACGAAACTTCCTTCTGTAAAAAGAACATTCCGGAAGGGCCGTCATCAGGCAACAATGCCAGCTTAACAGGACCTTCTGCACCTTCCTCTACAGTCAACACACCACTATTGTAGTTGATATCTGTTTTAACATAACCAGGGCAAACGCAATTAATCCGAAAACTCGGGTATTTCTTTGCAAGAATTCTCGTGCCGGAATTCATAGCTGCTTTAGAGATAACATATGCAGCAAAAATCTCAGGCCAGCCTTTGTCTTCTAAACAACCTTCTTTGAAATCTTTAAGGAACACATTTATAACCTCGTCGATTCTTTCTTCCGTAAGATTTTCAATATCGTTGAGCACCCCTTTTGCCCATTCACTCGGTATATACTGAAAAAACGAAGTCGCTTACATATTCAGAAAAAAAAGAAAAAAAAAAGGTCGCTTGTATATTGAAAAAACGAAGTCGGTTACTTTAAGCTGCCCCATTGAAGAGGAAACATTGACAATTCTTGGTGATTTAGAGAGGTGGAGTAGGGGAAGAAGTGCTTCGGTAATTCTTTTGGCACCATAATAGTTTGTTTGAAGGCACTCTGCTGCTAAGTCGTACGTTTGAGTCATTATCGTGCCCCAATTCATTTTTTCACTTCCTTTCTGAATTTCACACACAGTAGAAACGAAGAAGCATTGTGAAAATCATATTCGAAATGTATCATATATATATAAAAGCATTGATCGTTTTGGGTTTGTACGGGTTTATTGCAATCAGTACCCCTGTGTTATATCGAATTGCTAAAAAAATATCCCATGATATTTTTATTGACAAAAAACCTCCTCTGAGTCAATTTTTCTTTTAGCACGCGCAACCCCCGATGCAGGGGTACTAATTGCTAAAAAAAATAACGCGGGGTAGTTTTCTTTAACAATTTGATGTCACACATGGATACTGATTGCAATGAACTCGAGGTTTTATTGTGCATGAAAAGATAGATATATGATCTTTAAAATTGATCCGCCAGACGATAAGAAAACGAAAAATTACTGAATTACCACCCTAGCATCTTGCTGCGAAGCTCTCCAGGCATCGCCGTCGACTAAGGCTCCAAGAACACCTGCATTGTGCACCTGCAAATTAGGAATTCATTACACTCTAAACAAATCAATTATTCTGCAATTCACAAATTTATAAAAATTAAAAAAGAAAAAAAGAAAAAAAAAAAAAAAACTTGTTCATACCAAGATATCGAGCTTTCCGAAATGGGAATCGATAAATTGAGCAAGAGAAGCAATACTTGCTAAATCAGAATGGGCTTGCAAGCCCTCTTTGTTCATTTCGAGCTGTCAAAATTACGGTAATACCCTCAGATGCCAACTGCCTGCAAATCTCTAGTCCTATTCCTTTGTTTGCCCCAGTTACTACAGCACATCTGCAGTTATAATTCATTTTTATTTAGAGAGAGAGAGAGAGAGAGAGAGAGGAAGAAATTTGTATGGAGTAATATTCCTTAACACAAAATGATTTTTTTTTTCTGAATTTAAGAAATTAAACAAGAGAAAGTGTATAGTTTTACTTCTTCAGGGTGAATTCCGCCATGGATGGAAGGCTCAAAGCTCAAATTTACTTGGAAGTGTGGTTTGTGGTGGTGGATTTTTGAAATATGGATTTAGGTACAAGTATAAATAACTAAGCCAACCACGTATGAATGGTGTACAGAGACAGGTGAGTGAGATGTGCACGACTTTGTAACATTATTTGAAATCGGAATTGGAATTTCTGAATTCCGATTAAAAAATATCCGAATTTGGAACCGTATTTTTTATTCCGCGATCTCCGATTCTTCTGAATTTATTTGGAATGAAATTGGAATGGTACATAAAATTAACAGAATTTGGACAAAAAAACATCGTTTTCGATACTATATTCACGATACAATCATACTGCACAGAGTGTGTATCCACAATCCATTTATTCATTTATATATAAAAACACACGTACGCATATAAATAATCGATGCACACTAATCATTCCTCGAAAGAGGAAACTTCCTTCCTGAAAAAGAACATTCCAGAAGGACCATCATCAGGGATCAAAGCCAGCTTCACTGGACTTTCTGCACCTTCTTCTACACTCAACATACCCGTACCGTAGTTCATATCGGTATTAACATATCCAGGGCAAACGCAGTTAATACGAAAACTCGGGTATTTCTTGGCAAGAATTCTCGTGTATGCACTCACGGCTGCTTTAGAGACTATATACGCAGCAGAATATTGAGGCCAGCCTTTCGCTTCTGCGGAACCTTCTTTGAAATCTTTAAGGAACGCATTCACAACCTCGTCGATTCTTTCTTCTGTTAGATTCTCGGCATCATTCAGTATCCCTTTAGCCCATTCGTTCGGTATATGCTGCACAAAAAAAAAAAAAAAAAAAAAAAAACAAAGACACTATGCATTTGAGTAGTGTACTATTTCTTGGATTTATGAAGTAGATGTCGGAAACCGAGAATTCTAGTACCTTGAGCTTCCCCATTGAAGACGAAACATTAACAATCCTTGGTGATTCAGACAGCTTGAGCAGGGGAAGAAGTGCTTCGGTAATTCTTTTCGTGCTGTAATAATTTGTTTGAAGACATTCTTCGGTCAAGTCGTAGTTCTCTGTCATTATCTCGTTCCAGTCGATTTTTGCTCCTCCGTCCTATTTTTTTCACAGAGTAAAACAGAGGAGCATTGAGAAAATCGATACATATATTGGGAAGTGCATGCCTTCAGACAATGTTTTTTTATTTCAAGCATCGTAGTTTGTATAATAATGCAGAGAGAAGTGTGCCGACTTTAGAATGCAATAGAAAATAGAAATTATATACATGTCGTGGCATGTTTGACGGTTTCATAAAAATCGGATCCGTATATCATTTTAAGAAAGACAAACTTACTCCACCGGCAGCAGCCGCATTTGAGGCTCTCCAAGCATCACCGTCGACTATTGCTCCAAGAATCGCTGCATTGTTAACCTGCAAACATAGCCACAACTTAGCTACACACACACACACACACACACACATGTATATGTATATATATATATATATATATATATATATATATATATATATATATATATATATATTAGGAGAAAATCAACTGCTGGTTCTTGTGCTGTTAAAAGAGAACAAGGAAACTCAGGTTACAAGGAAAAAAATGAAAAAGATGTGTTTATACCAATATATCGAGCTTTCCGAATTGGGACTTGATAAATTCGGCGAGGGAATCAATACTTGCTAAATCAGTGACGTCAAGCTGATGAAAGACGACGCCATCATCAGAAATGCCAGAAGACCCTTTGAGATTTTCGACAGCTTCAAGCCCTCTTTGTTCATCACGAGCTGTCAAAATTACGGTAATACCTTCAGATGCTAACTGCCTGCAAATTTCTAGTCCAATTCCTTTGTTTGCCCCAGTTACAACAGCACATCTGCAGTTAGAAAATTTTACAGAGCAAAAAACAAAAAAAACCTTAGTTAATTAGGAATAAATGGATTCAGCCAATGTTGGAAATTGAACGATTACTTCTTCGTGATTTCTGCCATGGATGGAAGCTGAATCTCAAGCACAAGTGATCTAATCGTGTTTGCGATGTTGATTTTGAACTGTGGTGGATTAAACCTACACGATCCCACGTGTATGTATGGAGCACACACAGAAAATTCAAACAGGCAAATAATTCAAACAAGCAGAAAATTCAAACCATCAGAAAATTCAAACAAGCAGAAAATTCAAAAGTTAAACGCAGTTGACAAAGTGTTGATGATAAAAAGTCTTCGATTTTGATTCTTCTATTTGTTTTCATCCGCTCACTTGATTACATCGACTAAAAAACGAAATAAAATAAAACTAATAAAACAAATCGACTCCCAACTCCAAAATCCAAATATTTGTCAATTTCGATTCTTCACCCTTTGCACAATTTATGAAAAAAATAATTCAATTTTTCAAAAATAAAATACCTTACAAATGGTTTGCCGTTTCAAACGGTTCAAAACGACCCAATTTTCCGGTTTTCCGGAATACAATTCATTAGTTATAACAAATATATATAGCAATACAATTTTCATCATTACTCAAAAGAAGCCACTTCCTTCCTAGAGAAGAACATTCCAGAAGGACCATCGTCGGGCATCAATGCCAGCTTCACCGGACTTTCTGCACCCTCTTCCGCAGTCAACGCACCAGTACTGTAGTTGATTTCGGTTTTAACATAACCAGGGCAAACACAATTAATCTGAAAACTCGGGTATTTCTTTGCAAGAATTCTCGTGTGGGCATTCATCGCTGCTTTAGAGAGTATATACGCAGCAAAAAGCTCAGGCCAGCCTTTGCCTTCTAAAACCCCGTCTTTCAAGTCTTTCAGGAAGATATTCAGCACCTCGTCAATTCTTTCTTCCGTAAGTTTTTCGGTATCGTTTAGTACCCCTTTCACCCATTCACTCGGTATATTCTGAAACAATAAAGTTTCTATATCAATTATTCCCCAAAAAAAAAACAAAAAATAAAAATAAAAAAATTAATACGATTGATTACCTTAAGCTTCCCGCTTGTAGAGGAAACATTGACAATCCTTGGTGATTGAGAGAGGTGGAGTAGGGGAAGAAGTGCTTCGGTAGTTTTTTTGGCGCCGTAATAGTTTGTCTGAAAGCACTCTACTGCTAACTCGTACGTTTGACTCATTGTCTCTCTCCAATTCGTTTTTTCCCCTGCCGTCTGTATTCATTCACACAGTATTATTTACTTCGATTTCCCGACATCAGAAGTGTTGTATAACAAGGCAGATATAATTGCCGACATTAATTAGATTACAATACAATTACACAAAATGCATGATAAACGAATAAACGAACTTTTTACCCCACTGCCAGTTGATGCTCTCCAAGCATCACCGTCCACCACGGCTCCAAGAATCCCCGCATTGTTGACCTATATATACAATATACATATATATAAACAACACGAAAAAAAAATGATGTAAGAGAAAATCAACTGCCGATTCTTATTTCGATAAAAGCCTAATACAGCGAGAAAATCGAGCAATATCATATAACAAGTCAGACACAATGATTATGTTAAAACAATAAGCAGCAAATAAGAATCATCAAATTCAAAAAATTCAAAAACAAATCGATCTTTCACATTGGTTAAATATCTTTTACTTCATTAATCTTCATGTAGTGACAAATAATAAATACCACTAAAAGAAAATGCAAACAAATAAAATACATACCAAGATATCGAGCTTTCCAAATTGGGAATTGATAAATTGAGCGAGGGAATGAATACTTGATAAATCAGCCAAATCAAGCTGATGAAATACGACGTCGTTTGAAAGCCCAGACCCTAATTTGAGATATTCGACAGCTGCGAGCCCTCTTTGTTCATCACGAGCTGTCAAAATTACGGTAATACCCTCAGATGCTAACTGCCTGCAAATCTCTAGTCCGATTCCTTTGTTTCCCCCAGTTACTACAGCATATCTGCAGTTACAATTCATTTATTTATTTATTAAAAAAGAAAAAGCAAAAAAGAAAAAATGGCCGAAGTTTGCAAATTAAAAAAGAGGAAAGTGCTTAGTTACTTCTTAGTGACTGCCGCCATAGATGGGAAAGCTCAAGCTCAAATGTTATCGTGTTGTTGGCGGTGTTTATCTTTGAATGGTGGTGGATTATTACAATTTTAAGGGCAAATTACCTTTTAAGGTAAGTTCAATTACAAAAATACCCCTCATTCTTTAAAATTCAGTCAACCTATGTATTGTCTCACGCGTTCGTATTTACTTATTGAGAATTCTTTGTAAATTAACCGTAACTCAAGGGATGGTCGTAATTTACCCTATCTTTAAACTAGTTACGAATTACGAGCCGCACTCGGCAAGTCTTAATCGAAGGCGAAGGGGCTACCGGTTGGAGCCTGAGCCTTCCATTTGTTTATCTAGTCCAGTTTCATAAATTGGTGAAATTCGAATTTGGTTGACTTTATATATCTTCTTGCCAATTATATATAGATATTAAAGAAAAAAAAGTTTACATATTTTCAAAATCCAGACTCATTATTCCTCAAAAGAAGAAACTTCCTTCCTAACAAAGAACATTCCAGAAGGTCCATCATGAGGCATCAAAGCCAGCTTCACTGGACTTTCTGCACCTTCTTCTACACTCAACACACCCGTACCGTAGTTCATATCGGTTTTAACAAATCCGGGGCAGACGCAGTTAATATGAAAACTCGGGTGTTTCTTGGCAACAACTCTCGTGTAGGCGTTCATGGCTGCTTTAGAGACTATATACGCAGCAAAATACCGAGGCCATTTTTTGTCTTCTAACAACCCCTCTTTGAAGTCTTTAAGGAACACATTCAAAACCTCGTCGATTCTTTCTTCTGTTAGATTTTCAACATCGTTCAGTATCCCTTTTGCCCATTCGTTCGGTAAGTTCTGAAACGAGAAAGTTTAGACGTATTCAAAAACGATTCTATAATTATGCTCTATTACATTTACAACCCCAATAAGGGTATTTACGTAATATACCTTGAGCTTTCCCATTGAAGAGGAAACATTGACGATCCTAGGAGAATCGGAAAGCTGAAGAAGGGGAAGCAGTGCTTCGGTGGTTCTTTTGGCACCGTAATAATTTGTCTCAAGGCACTCTGCTGCTAACTCGTACGTTTGACTCATTATCTCATTCCAGTTGATTTTTGCCCCTCCAGCCTTTGCTCATACAATTTAAAAAAAAAACGAGCATTTAGAATATACGTTTCAGTACAACTAGACGATGCATATTTCGACGTAATTATGTATCTGTTGGTGGTTTTATTACACAGGATTATCAATTTATTGGTAAACTCGAGTAAACGTATATAAAATAAAAAGATGAAACGAACTTACCCCACTAGCAGCTTCAGTCGAAGCTCTCAGAGCATCAGCATCGACCAAGGCTCCACCGATCCCTGCATTGTTCACCTGCAAAGTGGCATCGATTTTAGCTACATATATATACTACACATGAACAACAATGGAAAACACAAAGCCACTAGGGTATAGTCGGGAAAAGAAAACAGACAAACGGTAGACCTCGATTCCAAGGGACATGATAGTCAGATTAAACAAGAACCAACCATCAAACCATGGTTAATTCAAAACAAAACCATAACTACTGTAGTTAATAACAACTTAATTCTTCATAATTAAACATTCTGACCAAAAAAATATCAAGTAAAACTGGCTCAATAATCATAATTAAATCTGAATTCTGAACCACTAAATAACATATAAATTAAAGCACAAAAAATAAGGGGAAAAACAATCGGATCCAAAGAGAATAAATACTTCCGCACATACCAATATATCAAGCTTTCCAAATCGAGAATTGATAAATTGAGCGAGGGAATCGATACTTGCTGAATCAGTGACAGCTAGCTGATGAAAGATGACGTCATCATCAGAAATGCCAGAAGAACCTTTGAGTGTTTCGACAGCTGCAAGCCCTCTTTGTTCATCACGAGCTGTCAAAATTACGGTAATACCCTCAGATGCTAACTGCCTGCAAATCTCTAGCCCAATTCCTTTGTTTGCCCCAGTAACAACAGCACATCTGCAGTTAGAAAATTTTACAGAGGAAAAAAATAATGGATTCAGATGATTGTAGAAATTACTCCCCCGAGAAATTAAAAGGAAGAAGATGGGAGAAATTTTGGAAATTGAACAAGAGGCGGTGCTTAGTTACTTCTTGTTAACTTCCGCCATTGATGGAATTGGAAGCTTCAGCTCAATTAGTCGTGTGTTTGTGATTATTATTTTGGATTATGGAGGGTTTAATTTAAACTAGAAATTTGGGGGATTTAGGCCCACGTGTATGCATGGAGTACACAAATCAGAAATATTATATATATGCTTTCTTTCGGAGGCGCTATCTCCACCGCATTTTTTCTCTTTTGCACAAATCAGAAATATAATTGAATCGAGCTTAAATTAAAACAAATTTTAACTCGATTATATTAAGGAAAACTTTATTAGATGTTTATTGGGCCCATAGCCTAGAAGTAGAAGCCATAATGGACTACTTTATTAGATATTCGGCTGTTTATTGTATTATATATGCATTGACTTAATTGCAAATCAATTTCCTAAAAAAATGTAGGAATTATTTGAAATACAAAGTAAATTTAAACATAAACTAGCTTATGTGGTTATCGAATCGAAAAATATCGGCGTATCGTTTTCCTCCGTGTATCCTATCGTATCGTACGATATTTAACCAACTATTAAAAATTATAAAATATATATATCTACATAATAGAAATACTTTAAAAATGTAAAATGTAATATTTTAAAGTCAAACCACTCATTCATAATTTCTTTAAAAAAAAATTATATCATAAAATAGGACATAAGTCATAACTGCTCATAAAAATAACATCAACAAAGTTCGACTTTTGATCTCTAATTTGTAAAAAAACTAATCCATCACTCATAATCTTCAAGATCAATGTAACTTAAATTTTTTTCATCTACCAGTTTCAAACGAGTGTCTTCATCCTCATGTTCATCTATCTCTTCAACTTCATCAACTCCAACTTTGGCTTTTTCCTATTTTCTCTTATTAATATAAAACTTGACGTGTAAATTTTTTGGATCTAATATATGTAAAAAAAACATTAAATAATATTGAAATTCGTTTTAAGACCCTGATAATGTGAATATTTCGTTTTCTTCTTTTTTTCTTTTATTTTTTTAATATTTTGACTAATATCGTATCGCGATATGGCGATACGATACCATATCTGGCAATATTTAACAGTATTTATGCATAGCCGATACATATTATGAGTTGTATCGTTTTGATTCGAACCGTACCGTCTCGCGATATATATCACGGTATCTCGCGACTTTAACTACTATGCTTATGTCATCATTGATATTTCACAACAATAATACGTTCGGAATTTAAAAATAAAAAATAAATAAGAAAATCCAGTTAAGAATGAGTCCATTTATTGGAAAGAAGGCTAAGAAAGGATAAATATTTGTTACAACAATAAGAAGATAGTTTTTGGCAGAAGAGCCTATTAGAAAAAACCAGAAACAGAACAGCTTCTGTTGCTTTAATTTATATACCTGCTCTATCTATTTGAGTTGGTTTAAATATCTCTATATGAGTTCATTAATCAGTTTTAAAACATATAGTGGAGTAGCAGACCGCAGAGTTTTTCGAAAGTTCTGCAGGAAAAAAAAAATAAATAGCCTCGAGAGAAAAAATAATGGCTAGAACGAGCTTCACTTTTCATGGACAAGAGGGCTGTAAATAGGAAACCACATGTTCTCTTTCACATATCGAATGGTTTCATCCTGCAATGCAACGATTATCGAATCAATGATTAGACGAATTGATTAAATTGTGGATACAATTCAATTGAACGAGTTTTAAGTCTCTAGGAGCTTCTAATAATTTGTCCAGAAAAAAATATTATTTTTATTGTAGAAGGTATTTAGTGTATTATGACGTACCTTTGACATGTGTGACAAATCTCTGGGGCCCACTTCGCCGTGTCCTTCAGCCACTTCTTCAGCAACTGCTGACCTCAAAACAGCAGCTCCGACCTCTGCTGTGATATCTCGGATGCTGACCAAACGAAATTACAAGTTCAGGAAGAAATGTACAAAAGAAGAAATAGATATGAAGAGCCAAATATGTTTTAAATAAAACTAGAAAAGAATAATTAGTTGATCTTAATTTCAAGAATGGGGATCAGGTAACAGAACGATAGTGTACTTGTCGTGATGGAAACGAGAGAGCCTCCAAATATTTGAAATTTTTACAACGTTTCACCTAAAAGTGAGATAATTTGGCTAGTCCCACGGTGTAATGTGTGTAACATAGTAACTGGTATTGCTTTTTAGTTAAGGTAATGGCTATTTGAGATGATGCTTTCTCACCCAGTTAACATAATAAAGTTACTTACCGGTCAATAACTGGTAACCTGATAAAGTTGCTTACCTATCAATAGAAGGATAGAGGACGCCTCTTTGAATTTCTTCATCGGTCATATATGAAGCAAGGCTGCAATAACAACCACAGATAAAATTAGTAAAATTTCGGCTGTGATAACCCCAAATTGAACACTTGTTTTATGTCTCCAAATATGACAGATAGAATCTCATAGAAAAATGAAGTTGCTGATCCATACCACTCAGAAGCTGCTTGCAGCATTCCATCAGTTATTATACGGGCGCCAGCAAGAAGACTTCCCAAGCCGATTCTAAATGAGCAGAACACAAATTCATGTAAGAGACTAAAAGCAATAGATGAAGTTATATATATGTATATATAATTATAAATGCAGTCGTGGGAATTACTACAGACCCTGGAAAGAGGTACATGTTGTTTGCTTGATTCACATGACCTATTTTCCCATCCCCTGCATCAAATGGAACAAGTTAAGTCTCATTATAAAAAATACAAAAACTGAAAGAGACTACTTTGATCTCTTCATCCCCCAGCCTAAAAAAATAAGGGAAGACACTAGAACTAAGATGCCCTTTCTTTAGTAGGGTTGAGGAACCAGCTCATTTCTTTTAACCTAGAAATTATGTAATCTTTGGCGAATTAAGAGAGTACCTAGATCAACATTATCGAAAGGGCTTCCACTTGCAAAGACAATCTTGTCACCAGCGTGTTGGAAAGCCTCAATAGCAGTGCATTCAGCTGTTCCACAAATCATGTAAAGATAGTAGTTCAGATTTTCATGCCCAATAGAAGTTTTATGAGTAATTAAAATGTTAGAAGTAGCAGAGCATAGAAACAAACCATTTGCCGTGGGATTTGACATTGCAAAAATAGCAGGTTTAATGGAATCTGATTCTCGCATGGCCTTTAGGACCTGTTCACAAACTCAACAATTAAGCTAAGAATACATTCATTTTGAGAACATTCAAAATTCAAATACTCAGTACATATGCTATAACAAAAGTCTGGGGTGATGATAACGAACCTCTTCGCTGAAGATACCGCCAACTCCAGATAAACCAAGAAGCACATGCGGCTTAACTTTTTTAACCTGCATAACGGTTGGATTACTGCAATTATTATCTATATACACAAGGATCTCCAGTCCAAAAAGATGGAAAAGAGAAACAGGCTTAAACAAGCCATCAGTTTGGCTCCAGAAGAATATATAATTTAGTCGTGTTGGAGAAAGACTTACCACATCAAGGAGACTGGCTCCCTCGCTAAGTCCAAGTTCTGCAATCTCACCTTGGGATTTAGCAAATGGAGCAGCTGCTGGATCAACACATTTTCTTTCTTTCGTTATAAGACCCTGCGGATGTATATAGCCGAATTTGAGATGACAAAAAGAAGCCGGTTGAAAGAGAAAGTCCTTATAAACTTGATACAAGCTAGATTAAATGGATGGTGGTGGGATTCGAACACAAGACCATTCATTTGGAATGACTCGGTTACCAAGTTAGATAACAACTTCTTCTAAAAGTTTTAAGTTTTTAGTTAGGTGAATCATTTGATACTTATAACTTCAGAAATGCTAAAGCTTTGGAGATAACTGAACATTATTCATAATCATCTTGAAGTTGTGGATCATTACATCTTTGTCAAGAAGGAAAAAGTGAGGATCTGCTTCTGGTCCAGTCATTCTTGAAACAGCCTGTAATGCCATCTTAAGAACACCAAGTCCAGCACTGTAATAAGATATTGAAGAAAGAAAATAAAGTTTTCCACAGACCATTTAATTTCCTGAACATTGTCATTAGAAAAACGGAAGGTCTATCAAAACTAAGAGTATATGCTACCTTCCAGCTCCCACTACAACTATCTTCTGGTCTGCAAAATCAGTCAACGGCCTTCCCTGGGCCCTAACAGTACCAAGTAGCCCAGCCAACGCAACACCAGCTGTTCCCTGTACATAACAAGGTAAGGACAAGTGCATCAGTCAATCAGATGCCTCTAACTGAATTTACAGTCTATCCTAGTTAGAGAAAAATAGCAGGGCAATTACCTGTATGTCATCATTGAACATGCAAAACCTTTTACGGTAACGTTCTAGTGTCTCAAAAGCCCACTTCATTTGAAAATCTTCAAACTGAGAACATTATTCCAACAACAAATTGTTAGTCGTGTATTTGACAAGAATATCATTAAAATGAGTATTTCAGAATAAAATAGACCTGCACAATAGCCTTCGGCCAACGTGCATGAACAGCTTCCATGAATTCATCAACAATCGCCAAATATTCTTCTCCTTCAAGCCTAGGTTGTCTGAGTCCTAAATCTGCAATCATGTGAAAAACCAACAATTACAAAGTCTTCTTTTAAGGAGAATGTTGAAGCTGTTTTTCAGTGGAAATCAAGAAATTTCATAAGCTGGAGACTGGACATGGAACATATTGAATATTGAAGATAACATTACTCCATGAGCAGAAGAAAAATCATTAAGCCAAATCTTTTTCCAACTGAAACAATATGGTTTGGGAAAAATACCACCCCTAAAGCAAGAATTTAAAAAAAAAAAAAAAAAAGCAAGATAAATAAGTCTACTCACAAAGGCGATCTTCAAGTAGCTTCTGATTGTTTGTACCAACATCAAGCATAACTGGCAATATCTGGCCATGGAAATAGACAAATTCAGGCATTCAAGAATATAAGTAAAATATAGGATTATAAGAGGAGAATATATAATTCCAAGACTAATAAATAAATGTAGACAATTTATGCAAAGTTCTTGCAACATATGTAAACACTGAGAAAAGAGTGGACATACTCTTTGTGGGTTGATGCCAGCAGCTGCTACGTACATGTCTAGCTTTCCAATGGGAATACCGATTCCCTGAACACCAAGATCACCGAGACCAAGAATACGACTTCCATCTGTCAGCACAATCATGTCCACCTGAAAAGAAAATTGTCAACAGAATATGAAGCTAATAATTCGTTTCATTTTCATTCTCCCCAAAATAAAATCAAACTCTATTTTACATTTTTCAATACATTCCCATCCAAAACAAAGTTCTCTAACTCCCAGAATATTTCAAAACATCCTAACCTTTACACCTCAAAACACATTCCCGAAAATAAAACTGAACATATCAAATTCCCCTGTATATTTACAGAACTCCCAAAATAAAATTAAAGGTTAAATCTATAGTGGGTGAATAACTCAGTTCAGGAAAAATGAAAATTGTCTATAACTGGGAAAAACTAAAATTCTCCATGAGGACGAGTACATGAAGATGGCATTTATATTGTAATGGAGATTGGAGATAACATATAAGTCTGACAAGATACCTGGTGAGAAGGCCAATTATAGATCATAGACATCATCTCCCCCTTATCTTTGGCACTGAAATACATTCCCCGTGGACGCCTAAACAATCCTGAATAATTTTGGCATACCAATCCTACA
This sequence comes from Erythranthe guttata, assembly GCF_000504015.1. Next base: position 1,009,058 of record NW_012193538.1, on the reverse strand, counting down.
GTGGGTGTGTATATTATTGGAGCAAAGTCCTTGATGTTATCCATCAACACCTGCAAGTTGAAGTAAATGATTTGTTGAGCTGATATCGCTTTAAAACATACTGTTATTGTTCACAGAAGCCATATGACAACGTACTTACTCTGTAGTATAGTGTCTCATTTCTGTCGTGGAGTCTATTCAGAATCCTCCATTTTGCAAGTGATACAACATTATATGATTGACCCTGAGTATTTTTCTCCAACGATCTATAAGATTCCACTGACATCAGAAGTAGAAAAAAGGTTAAGTTCACGCCCTTACTTCTGCAGATTAAATTTGCGAAATATATATTGTATATATGTCACACACGGACATACAGGGGAAGATCACCCTCAAATCTATCGCACCTTCAATATTACAAATATTATAGTAATTAAAACCATGAGTCAACTCAGCTATTTGATTGACTCTCCCAAACTTATTTCCTCTGTTATCATTTTTCTCCAGATGAATCATCAAAGCACAACAAAATTTTAGATGTCAAGCTTTCTAGAAAATAAGAAAACTATATACAAGTTTATGATATGTTGAAGTTCGAAGAAAGGAGAAACTGTCTACTTGCAAGTGCAAACAAAGTTTTAGGCAAATATCATCCAGTAGACAGTGTTGTTCTAATATAACAGAAGAAAACATCAGTTAACCTTTCATTTTGAGGTTTGGGAGAGGCAACTCCAGTAACAAGAATTAAACATGTGGTTCTAGCTAGTTCAAATAAAAAATAACAGAAACAATAGGTTAATCACTTCAACAAGGATAGTGAAGCTAGCAAACTCACTGAAACGGTCATATTGCTGCTCAAAAGATATCACTCGTGGTGGAAGCAGACCACGTAATCCCAGTCGATCTCTTTCCGTTATAGGAAAACCGGTATCCTGCATATGTGGAATTTCAACAATTACATACTTCATCTAGAAGCAAATCAAATATGTATTGCTTTCCCATTCCAAACTGTAATTTCCAGTTATGTCAAATTATCAAGTTAGTGTGTTTGATCATTCTCCTAAATCACAATGAGAATTGATTTCTGCTAAAGTTATGAAGCAACATATCAAGTAATATAAAATCTTAGAAACTTGGTAATTTAAATTTGATCATTCACCACAACTCATTTGGAAAAAAGAAAAACCGCACATCATTTGCAAGAATAAAAAGAAAAAGACTCAGTTATATTTTAAATATAGCCAAATGAAAGATGCAAAAGCAAACCCAACTTTCAGGATACTTGTTCCTTTTAACTGACGTCAGAGCCCCTTTGTTCATTCAATGAGAGGCAGAAACCTCAGATAACTTCAATTACAGTATAAGCAAAACCAGTTTACAGTATTCATTTACTCTATTATTTCTTATTTTCCAACATATCCATGCCGCTTCAATGATCAAACAGTTTTATCGTAATTACATTCAATTCAACGTAAATAAACTGCAGAGATTAAAAAAAAACCGAGAAATCAATGACATATGAAACAAACAATTTAAATCCAAATACAAAAATACAAAATAGATCTCTGAAACAAAGTGTAATGTAACAAATCAACAATTTCCAAATAACAACATTGGAATCAAATCAGTGAACCACAATAAAGCTTTCAATAGAAAAAAAAATGGACGAACCTTGTTAAACCAGGGATCGTGGAGAATATCAGCACCACGCTTGTGCACCATACAGGGACCAGGAATCGCCGTCGACAGCCGCCGCGACTGGCGGAGACTCGCCGCAGCAGATCGCGCCACTCTCCACATCATTTCAGCCCTAAATTAACCCAAACAAATTCAACAAACTTCAGACGAGATGGCTCCGGCTTCCAAAAAGCTCCACAATGTCAAACAATGGTGTCTGCGTGTGCGTGTGCGCCGGTCTATTTATACATATAAAAAAACTCAGTCGACGCGCATACTTACAAAAATCTGTATCTATATATATATATATATAGATCAGATTTTGGATTTTATCTTTTTTTTTTGCTGCGAGATTGAGAGAAGAGTCTGTCGTGGAAAGTCGAAGCTGTTGAGAGTGAAGACGCGAACTTGACTGCAGCTGCCCGGAGAATACGGGCATGAGAGAGAAAGATAACCTATTCCCTATGGTGCCTGACTGGTAAATTGGTGTATTATTATTAGTAGGGGTGCCCGTGCCCGGTTTGTGACAAGGGTAGAACCGTCATTATACGTTTGAACTTCCAATTATGGAGGCGTGGGGTCGAACGCGGTTGCTGCTAATAAGAGAATAACACTTGGAACTTTATTACTGTAGCTGAGGAAGGTCAGAATTTGAGCTATTTCGGGAAATAAAATACAGTTAAACCTCTGTAAATTAATACAGTCGGGACTAGGGAAATTCTATTTTTTTTGCGAATTATTAAATTATCGAATTAATAATTTAACACATTTTCACCGAGTTGGAATCCAAAAAAACTATTATTTAATACATTTTAATCGAGATTATTAATTTATTGAATATTAATTTATCGAAAATTTAAAATCTCTTTTTCAAATTTTTTTTGGCTGATTTAGGATTTATTAAAATTAAATTTAAGATGCCAATAATTAAGTTTTTTTGATTTCTTGTGACTAATTTACTTTGCAAATTATGTTAAATATGGATCTATCAGATGCTACACCTGGTAAAAAACGAAGGATGATTTTACAATAACGATTTATATAAATAATTATTCATTAAGTACACATATACACAAGTATGTGTTTTTATGTATAAATCAATGGGGCAGGCAACATGATCATTCTACAAAACCATAAATATGTTGCCCTAAGTTATTTGAGCTTGACTGATTATTGTAATACAACCTCGTTTGATTGGTAATATAAGTTAGGGTAAATTACAAACACCCCCTGAGATATGACCAAATTACAAAAACACCCCTCTTGTTTGGATAATTACAACCACCCCCCTCAACTCATCAAATTTAGTGGAATCTTCGAGATTATATGAAATATTATCACTTTTGTACCCATTTTATCCCATTCAAACTCTACATTATGAAGCAAGATGACCATAATATGTGATTTTTAGCTTGTATATATCAGTTTGTGGTGCATCGAAAACTGTATTTTTTACACAAAGAGTACAAACTAGAGCACATTTCACGGAATCTAGATGACTATGTTGAATTTGGCACCATAAAGGTAAGAAAAAATCATAGTTGAGGGGGGTAGATGTAATTATCCAAACAAGATGGGGATTTTTGTAATTTGACCATACCTCAGGGGGGTGTTTGTAATTTACCCTATAAGTTAAGATTAATTAAACAATTGAGATTTATTTAATGATTGACTAATCCAATAATCCTCGAGTGTAACTATGAAAATATGCATTGGTTCCCCTAATACAATTGGATTAATCTTGATCATGCGATTTTGGTCATTGAGATGCTACACACAGTAAAATATATCGGGTGAAATAACTTTTCACTAAACACAAATCAACGATTTATAATCACCCGATATATATCATCAGGTGTGGCATCAAGTAAACCGCGTTTTTTAGAATATGAAAATAAAAGGTTATAAAATCTCGAGAGTATCGGATGCCCAAATATCATCTTTTATACCCTTTTTCACTATCAATTTGTTATTATTACTATAAATAGGAGAATTAAGGTGGGAAGCATTTCTGGAAAAACAAAATCATTAGAAACAAATCATAAATTGCCAAATATATTCTAAAACTATAAATAAAATCGAATTTAATTCGGAATTTCAGACAGAAATATACAACGTATGACCCAACCCGCCGCGTAAGAACCAAGTCCACAAAAAACAAAAACAAAAAAAAAAAAAAAAAAAAAAAAAAAAAGGTACCGAATTTGACTGCAACCCAACTAGTAGCTTTGAAAAGGTAAAACGGCATCGTGTGCTCATGTCTGCACTTTTATCCACTCTTTTTGGTTGAATGACAAATCTTTTCTTTTTAATTTTAACCACCCCATGTAAATCAATCAACTTCTAATAGAATTGATTCTTCCCTATTCTCCTTTTTTGATTTTAATTTTATATTTATTAATTTTTTAATGCTGTCTTTTTCGGTGATACACATAAGCAGCATAATTTTCCAGCATCACAATAAAGGAAGCAAGGATTTACCTTTTTTTCGTACAACACCGCAGAGGAATCTATCTCACAAGTTTTCCGACCTAGTTCTCGTGTCGGCCCTGGGTTTTCTCCATGAAAAACTCGATTTTCTGTGTTTTCAAGAAATAAAGTCAAATTAAAGAACTATTTATCAATGCAAATGTGTTGCTGCTTAATACGGTTTCAAGATCACAATATGGATAAACTTTGGCGTAAGCTTTAATATTAAATTACTGCAGATCACAATATGATGTAAACTTTGATGTATGAAAAAAAAGTATCGACTGGGTTATAAGATAATTCATTTATGGATGAAGATGTTTCGTTGAAATACTTGAGCAGACACATGCAGTGAAAGACAAACACACTCACCTTCACCGATTTATTAACTTCTTCGAGCTTGTGGAGCATCAAATCTGTAGGTGCTACAACTCTCGGTTCGGTTCGAACGTGTAGAGGAGAACCTATTGTCTGCAAGATATACAATATTATTACATCATGAATATAGTTTTTTAAGGAGCTTTTTTGTTGGACGTCTCGGGGTCCGATAAAATAATTGGATTTTCATTAGATTAATTAATCTTATCTTGGTTACTCCTATCTTGGCAACCAAACGAGGCCAAAGTTTGTGAGGCAAGGCAATAGTGATTTGTTATTACCTTCCAGCCTTTAGAAGGCGAACTCAGAATCGCAGGACCCAAGGTGAAAGATTCCACGGGAGATAAGCTTTCACCTCCAGCAGTTTGAAAGTTAGTTTTCCAGCTTCCACTAGCATCCTGTATAGCCTTTGAAGCCTGAGTTACTACAACCTGCATAAATTCGATATAATTAAAAAATTAATATAAATATACACTTAAATATTACAGTATAATTTAACGGTACTTTTCGGTTAAGATTACCTTCCTCAGTAGCCCAGGGTTATGAACCCCTTGAACCTGTAATTCATCGACTGGTGCGGCTTTACCATTAGCAATACTTTCAACTCTAAAGGTATGCAATCCATACACTGATTGCAAGCAGCCTGCATTAGATAAATAAATGTGACGATACAATAAACGAGAGGAGAACAAAGATTATCGACAATTAATCAAGCACAAAGAAAAAGATACGATAAAGTAATGCCTTAAGATAAGTATTTTATGCTATACAAGAATATTGGCAGAAACGAAGTGTGCATGTATGTCAAAAGCATCCCAAGCTATGAAAGCATTTGAAAAGTATCACTGAAACGTAATACCGTGTCAAAACCTTCAAGAAATTAGTTATCAACTCTATCAGCCAGCTAGAATAAAATGAAACCTCAAAGTGTAAAGAACAATGCAAACAAAACCAAAAAGAGAAGCTTATAGTTCATAGTCTCGTTCGTACCTTGTTCAATTATAATATCTATCACCAAGAAAAGAGGTACACGCTTCTCAATTTTTATTTCTCCACAGAAGGGTATAAACGAAGGTCTACATACCTTAACAAGAAGAAGAAAAAAACATTAATGGATTAGCTCTTACAAAGTGCAAACAGACATGAACAAAAACTCAAACACGAAGATCAAATACCTCGTAAACTATTTCAGCTGACGTAACATATAGTTTCCTTGATGCAAGATCTTTTCGTAGCACGTATCTTCTAAAGGGCAAATAAAGTAGCATAACTATCCCAACTCCCCACGCTAGAACCAGCAGTAGAGATATTGAAAGCCATATAATCGTATCGTACTGAATATTTTTCGACGAAAGTTCTTCGAACGAAGCTGTATATAATACTTCCACGGGATTATCAGCTTCTTCTTCGATATCCAGCTCAGATGCAGGACCAGAAAGCAGCAAGTCCTTGGCAGATCCAAACATCATCTTATCAATTCAATCCGAGCATCAATATTCTGTTGCAGTTCATCGAAATAACCGGAGAAAATTCAAAAAACCGATATAATTACAGCAATGACTAACATACTTACAAAATATCCAGCGTTAATCATTTAATTGATCAACAACCTTCTTAACCGTACCTTTTTCGCAGAATTAACGGGAATTTATTGCACAATTACGTATGTGTCAATATGCTAAACCTAATTAACTGAAGATAAAAACACCATTAATCGGCAAAAGCAGGTAACTGATAGCTGATTAGTGACTATATAACAAACAATATACAGCTGAATAACGATTATATAAGAAATCATAATCATGCTACGTAGCTCTGATGAAAAAAACAAAACAACGAAATAAGATTAACTAACAAGAGATCAATTTAAACTGCGAGTTTCCCTAATCAAATCGAAATGAAACAAATTACGAACTTGCCTTTTTACTATTATTCTGCAGACTGAAAACCCCCAATTTTTTTGTGTAAAATCAAAAATCGAAAACCTTCGAACCTTTTAGGTGCACATTTTTCGTCGATGAACTGAGGTAAACATGAAATTATGGGTGAATTAATTTTTGCATGAGGGTTTGGTCTTCAATCGAAAATCTGAGTACTTCCTATTTTCGATTCAATTGCAATTGGAACAAACGAAGAATAATACGTTGGGCCTGGCAAAATTTGAATGGAAAATGGGCTGTAATAATGTGTACCATAATTTTTTGGGCCTGGCAAAATTTATGTAATAATTAATTTCATATCTTTTGAGCCCAACATGAGGTCCAATAACTGGGTGAATTTTTATCGTTGATCAACAGACACTAATGTGTGTTTGTGTGTTTGTGTACTCGTGAATGATAAATATTTGCCCGATGTATTTACCAGGTGTAGTATAGTATAAAGTATAAACCAACAATTGGACACGTTTCGACTTTGTTTGGCCTCTTTTGCAAAACCTTCTCAATATTCTCCAATGGTAAATTACAACCACCCCCTGAGGTATGGTTAATTTACGAAAAAAATCCCTCTTGTTTGGATAATTACATCTAACCCCCTCAACTATGATTTTTTCTTACACATCCACCCTTATAGTGTCAAATTCAACATAATCATCTCGATTTCGTGGAATGTGCTCTAGTTTGTACTTGTCTTTTGTAAAAATACAGTTTCTGATGCACCACAATCTGATATATACAAGCCGAAAGATACATATTATGATCATCTTGCTTCAAAATGTGAAGTTCGAATGGGATAAAACGGGTACAAAAATGATAATATTCCATATAATCTCGAAAATTCCACTAAATTTGAAACCACAAAGGTGGACGTCTAAATATATTTATAGTTGAGGGGGTTGATTGTAATTACCTAAACAAGAGGGGGGTATTCGTGGTTTGAACATATCTCAGGGGTGGTTGTAATTTACCCTATCCTCCAAAAATGAAATTATGTTTATTAAACTTCTCAAATTGAATTTCAGGAATTATTGAGGAAAAATTTCTCATTTTCATACATGATTCTGAGAAAAGAGTTCCAGTGAGAAGGTGCTTCGAGCGTCGGGCAATTGGTGCCTTTGTCGGTGGATATTTGAAACGAGAAAGATACGATCGAAAACAAAGTCTTGGAGTGCCCGATTACAGTTCCATGCGTTGGAACTGTTAGGGTTTGTTTATCATTTTGTAATAATATAGAATGTATTCGATAATTGTATGCATGTGTTCAAACGGGTACCCAAAAAATGACCTAGTAAAACTTAATTATTGGGTCGAATAAAATACAAAATTACAAATTCATTTAGCTTTTTATTCAATTATAAACCGGAAATTAGTTAGTTTCCCTCCTTTGGAATATTCCTTCCGGCCCATCACAACTTGGCCTATCATGCCAGACTTTCAACGGTAATAAACAAACAAATCCCAGCTCACGCGCGCCGCCGCGCGTGAAATCCACATTTTCCCATTCATTAGGAATTCCAACGCAACTATTATTCGAATCTTGCCCTTTTCTCCAGCTCATCGCTCCAAATTCAACATCAAAAATAATCAGAAAGGAAGAATTACACCAACTGGTAGTAATTCTTCTCCAGAAAGGAAGAAGAAGAAGAAGGGTTAGCGGATTCAACAATCCCCGTGTTTCTCCGCAAAGCAATACACCAGGCACGCATTTCTTATTTGCATTTACTGATCAGAAAAAAAAAAAAACTTCTGTGTAGTTTCTCAATCGTCGATTTGTTGTTTGATATATTTTTCCGTTATTTTCAGCCATTCGATTTCATTTTTAAATTACGATTTGGTGTTTTTGGATGGGGTTGATGAAATTTGTATCCGTACACATGTTTTTTTCTTCCGATGTTTGAACCCTACGATGGTAATTTTTTTTTTTAATTGAGCTGGAGAAAATGGATTGTGTTGTCTTTCAATTTCTTCCAGTGACTGGAATTTTGTTCTGAAATAATTGCAAGTTATTAGGCTCGTATTCCGATTTGTTTTCGAATATAACTCAGATTATTATTATGTTTGTTGTTAAGGTATAATATGGAATTATTTTGTATTTGAATGGCTAATTAGTAATTAGCATGGGTGTCGATTGGGTAAGAAATAATGGCAACTGGGTGAATTTTACGTTATTTTTTTCTATGATTTCCGACAGGATCGTTTTCTGGTATACCGTAGAAGTTAGCTATTTCGTTTCTTTGTGTGATCTACCTTCGAAAAGAGGCTATTGGTGTTGAATCTCATGAGTTTATGGATAAGAAGAAACATATTGCGATATTTACTACAGCAAGCCTTCCATGGCTAACTGGGACAGCTGTCAACCCTCTGTTTCGTGCAGCCTATCTTGCGAAAGATGGTGTAAGAAAAGTTACTCTGGTGATTCCTTGGTTGAAACTGACCGACCAAGAACACGTCTATCCGAATAAACTCACCTTCGATTCACCGTCGGAACAAGAAAAATATGTCCGACAGTGGCTTGAAGAGAGGACTGGATTTAAATCAAGTTTCGACATTCGTTTCTATCCAGGAAGAGTAAGTCAAGTCATAACTTTCAGAAAAAAGTTATTAATGTACATATCAAATATGTGGTCCACTAAAAATGGTTACTAATTAATGACTGAAGGGTCTATCATATAATAAATAGCTGATTTTCTGCAATTTTTATTTTATTTTATATTCACATCTTATTACCTCAACTGCAGTTTTCTCTGCACAAAAGGAGCATTCTTGCATTAGGGGATATTACGGAAGCCATTCCCGATGACGAGGCAGATGTTGCTGTCTTAGAGGAGCCGGAGCATCTCACGTGGTATCATCATGGAAAGAGGTGGAAAATAAAATTCCGACTGGTTATAGGAGTTGTTCACACAAATTATTTGGAATATGTGAGGAGAGAGAAGAACGGGCAACTCCAAGCTTTTTTGCTGAAATACGTAAACAGTTGGGTTGTCAACATATATTGTCACAGGGTACGACTTCTGATAACTGCTCCTTTTCTCAGTTACTGATCTTTTTATATCGTTTATATAGCATCCTTGGCTGTATGCTCAACGTTTTGTTTTACCGTTGCAGCCATGAGCCATATACCTCGTTTCTGATCCCGAAAATGTTGCATGAAAATACTATATTTAACATTTACTGATTTAGGGAATTAATTGATGTGGTATATAACAGCGGATGCACGTTTCAAAAAAAATGCTCGGATTATTTATAGTAGCTTGCTTCTAATTATTGGCAAATAAACAGCCGTATCACTAGCTTCTGACATGAACCCGTTTCATTACGGTAGGTGATAAGATTATCAGCTGCCACTCAAGAGCTTCCAAGATCCGTTATCTGCAATATCCATGGTGTGAATCCGAGATTCCTCAACATTGGCATGAAAAAGAGGGAGCAAGAACAAAACGGAAACCAGCCGTTTACTAAAGGTGCATACTATATCGGAAAGATGGTATGGAGCAAAGGCTACAAGGAGTTGCTTAAACTGCTGAAAGATAACCAGAAGGAACTAACTCAACTCGAAGTCGATTTATATGGCAGTGGCGAAGACTCTGATCAAGTTGAAGAAGCTGCTGAGAAACTGGATATAACAGTCAGAGTTCACCCGGGACGTGATCATGCAGATCCTTTATTTCACGAGTAAGTAGATTTCACTGTCTGAATATGCTGCTACTACAGACATTTTCAAGATTATAATCAGGGATTAATTTTAAATTTAGTTCTGGTACTGAAAGATTTTAGGTTTATCGATGTTCTTGATCTAACTGCTTCCCCTTTTTCTCTTCCATTCCAGCTATAAGGTGTTCTTAAACCCCAGCACAACCGATGTAGTATGCACAACCACGGCCGAAGCTCTTGCCATGGGCAAAATAGTCATTTGCGCGAATCACCCGTCGAACGATTTCTTCAAGCAGTTCCCAAATTGCCGAACGTACGACGACGATGAAGGTTTCGTAAATGAAACATGCCGGGCCCTACAGGACCAGCCTGCCCCACTGACAGACGATCAAATGCACGAGCTCTCTTGGGAGGCAGCAACAGAAAGATTCCTTAAATCCGCACATTTAGACGAGGTGAAGAAATTGACAAAAAAGCCCTCCAAGCTCTATATGTCCACTTCGTTCAATTTGAGTAGGAATCTTGATGATGCATCTGCGTTTATACATCATTGGGGAACTGGCTTTTTGACTAAGCAACCTGATGAAGAGCAATGTAAAGACGTGGGGTTTCCGGTTCCTTTGAAAAGACAATCGTACCCTTCGAGAAAATGGGCTTTCTGAAGTCGGTTGAAGATTGCGTTTTTTGCATGTTATTAGTGTGCTGTGTATTGGCTTTGCTGTAGTTTTACAGATCTCTTTTTTTTTTTTTTTTTTTTTTAATGATAGATTGATAAGATTGATTTTCTTGTGTATAACTTTCAAGTTCTTTTCTTTTGTTTCTCTTTGTATTCTTTTTCTTTTATTAATCCTCACATTTGTAACATTTCAACATTACAGTTTCTAGCTACCAGTCAATTGTGCAGGTAATTATTTGTGCTATATAATTACATACAGTCTTTTCTTTTATTTTCCTTAGGCCTCGTTTGGTCGAGGAGATTAGCCATTATAATTAAATAATTTGACTTTGTTTGATATTTTGGTATCCCAAATTACTTACCGGGTCGACCCGCAATTTTTATGTTATCATGACTTATCTTGCCTTTCAGTGAGCCTTTTTGTTGGACGTCTCGATTTTCATTAGATTATTTAATCTTATCTTGACAACCAAACGAGGCATAAACATATAAATTAGTAGTGATTAAATTAAGTTACTGGCCTTGATTTACTATATAGTTAAAGCCATTGGGCTAGAATAACTTCAATTTGCAGTATTGCCAAAGATTAAATAAAAAGTATACACAAAAAAAAAGCTTGAATAATAGAAAATCCAGAAAAATATGGAAAAAAAATTAAATACCAAGAATCTGATTCACAATTGCCACAAAAATAAATAACTAATAAATAAATAAAATAATTAGCAAGTTCTCATCTTTCATCTATGCCTGATATCATGCATACTTATCTCGTGTCGAAAAATCTTCCTCCAAAGTTCGTTTCTTTATTATGGACGGCATATTACCGTAACTCATAGCTGCACTCTTCAACATAGACATGAGCTCACTCAATAGATCAGTCGACAGTTTTGCCGTATTGCTTCTAGAAGGTTCTAGAGATATCGATCTATTTTGCCTACGAGTATATCTGTCGGTGCTCGGAAATCTACCGGTTGACGAGAATATATTTAAATCTCCATTGTCGAATGGCTCGTACCATAAGCCAGTGTACGAAAATTCCGATGAACTATATTCCATTCCGAGGTTATTATAACTTATATCATCACAGTAGCTCAAATCTCGAGTCGAATACAGATAAGGTTGCGCATACCTGGAATAACATTCATCAAGTACTGAAGTATGATCCACGAATCGCGATTTTCCGTGATTTCGGTTTGCCTCCGGAAAATTTCTGCCCGTTTCTGCTTTGTTGCCGTTCAAATCGAGTTTCCTCTTCAGTGAGCCGTTCCAATGATTTTTAACAGAGTTTTCAGTCCTATATCATATCAAGAAAACATTAAAAAAATGAATAAATTCCGCAATATAATTTCAAAATCACGAGAAAAAATTACCTGCCAGGTAAAAACTTGGAAATTTCCGACCATTTGTTACCGTATTGAGCATGAACACCGATAAGAATCGTTTCCTCTTCTTTTGTCCAAGCGGCCTTGTTTATTTCCGGATTTAAATGGTTGAACCATCTAATTCAATAATAAAAAAAATTGTCGTTAAATAATGCACATGAAATAAACTTTAAAGTATAGACATAATTATATAATCTATTTCGGCCGGATTAATTAATTACCTTTCTCTGCATTGCTTTCCGATTCGACCTGGAAGATGCTTTTCGATTTCACGCCACTTCTTACCGAGCTTTCCAACCAACTCAACTAGAAGATCATCTTCCTACAGATATTTATCGAACAAGAATTAATTATCATGCCCACATTTTTTTCTCGAATATATATATTTTTCCTAAAAAACATATGTATATGCAAGATTATGACCTCTTTGCTCCAGGGTCCTTTAACTAGGTCAGGTTTTATAACTTTACCCCAACGATGCAAGCACTGAGTATCCGTTCGACCGGGGAGATGTTCAGCTGCATATTTAAATTATATAACTTACAAAATAAAACTCATTTAAGTATGAAGCAGAGTAAATTTTTAATTGTATCAAATTAAATAGATTAATATTGTTCGATTCTTGGCCACTCGTTAAAAAGTTATTGTAACTTAAAAAAAGAACTTGCCGATTTTTTTCCAGCTCTTCCCTCCGAATTTTTCAACCGCATTCCCCAAAATGTCATCCTGTTAACTCATAGGAAGCAATACAACATCACAATGTTGGAAATATTTTTTCCCATCTTTCGAGAATACAAACGAATATTATTCACTTAATCATAATTTTAATTTCTACTAATCAAACTAATTATGTATCTTTTCTTGAATTGAATCAATTCATTTCAGACAAATAAAAATATTAAGACAAATTTGCTGACCTCTTCCTCAGTCCAATTTGCCTTGGATGATCTTCTTGCTCTACCACTCCATCTTTTAACTGTACTACTGTATTATCCATCAAATTTGTCACAAAAAAAAACACCATAAATTAATAATTTATACATCAAATTATTTTCTGGCTACAGTAGAACCTCGATATATGAACAACCTCGTCTAAATAATAATTTCTTACTGTCCGGACTTGGTAAAAACGTACTAAATTATTAGCTCGATAATTTAATAATTTCTTACTGTCCGGGCTGTATTACTTTATAGAGGTTTACCTGTATATAAAAAAAATAAAGTATTCTGAAAAATATAAATACCTATTAATAATAATCTCTTCTTTATCAGCATCTTCACTGATAATTTCTTCCATATAAATTCAAACACTGTGTCACCCTTCTGAGTAGAAACTCAGACAAGAAACGCAAGAATTCATCGTACGGCACATAATTGAAGAGAAAAATTAATTACAACAAAAACCCAAGCAGAAAAATTTGAACTTTTTAGTACCCAACGGTCATATTAATTAGAACAAGCATATATGCAAGAAATCTTGGGAAAAAAAAATTAATTAAGGAAATATTAGCATATAAAAAAAGGGATGTATGTATAGAAAGGGGCCAACGGCTAGAAGAAGAGGGGTTAAGCAGAAAGAAATACTCCGGTGAAGGAAACAGAATATATACAGAAAGGAAATTTCATTTTTTTTCTAGTAGATCTAATTTAATTTACACAAAAATAAATTTTTGTTCTAAAGTAAAAATAGCAGTAGAGAAGGTTTTTTTTTTTTTTTTTTCTTCTCAGTTTTGTTGAATTTATGGGAAGGAAGGATCTAGGATGGAATGAAGATATATTTTGCAGGTTAGAGAGAGAAAGACGCGGGGAGAAGGTTGATGAGAGATGTAGTTTCGCGGGAGAATTGAGAGTTTGCCGGGTATATATGTATACTCGTTGCATACGTATCTTAGTCTTATATACAATTGTTTTTTTAATTTTATTTGAACTTATTTAATGATTTGATTTTGATTTGTTTTTATAAGAATTTTTTGTTTTGGAAACTCTTATTTGAACTCAATTTAACAAATAAAATAGAGTTTAATTATCTTATGTGAAGTTGTATCACAGATTTGTTTAGTGAACACTAATCAATACTAATGAAGTATATGGATTCATGAAGTTGAAAATTTTATTGAAAATACATTGAATTTTGTATTACTTAAAAAAAACAAAAATACAAGTAAAAAGTGTTGAATATATCCATAAATAAAGCACTAATTTTAAGGTTGACGGGTGACTTTTAAGTCAATTTATTTCTACGTTTTATTTGATGTCACATCCGATTAAAAATATTATTAAATTATTAATCGTTGATCTGGACATAGTCACAAACAACTACGAGTGATTAATGGCCGGTTATTTATCAATCTGCTACACCGGGTGAAATACATCGGGTTGATCTTTAGTCTTTAATATTCATATGCACACAAACACACACACATTCACATTGGTGCGTATAAATCAACGGTAAAAATTCACCCAATATAATCTTCATCGGGTATAACATAAAAATAAATAACCCAAAAATCAAGAAAATTACATGAACGACCACATGTCAAATTCAAATTATGAAGAAAATTAAATTCCCATCATATTAAAAAAAAGGGTAAATTACAAACACCCCCTGAGGTATGGTCAAATTACAAAAACACCCCTCTTGTTTGGATAATTACAACCACCCTCTCAACTCCTCAAATTTAGTGAAATCTTCGAGATTATATGGAATATTATCACTTTTGTACCCATTTTATCTCATTCAAACTCTACATTACGAAGCAAGATGATCATAATATGTGATTTTTAGCTTGTATATATCAGTTTTTGGTGCATCAGAAACTGTATTTTTACACAAAACGAGTACAAACTAGAGCAAATTTCACGGAATCTAGATGATTATGTTGAATTTGGCACCATAAGGGTGGAGGTGTAAGAAAAAATCATAGTTGAGGGGGGTAGATGTAATTATCCAAACAAGAGGGGTTTTTTTGTAATTTGACCATACCTCAGGGGATATTTGTAATTTACCCTATAAACAATTTAACAGAAATACCTCTCTTCTTTCTTCTCACCTTCCTTAAACTTACGTGTTATATTCTGTATCTACTTCTAGGCAAACCTAAATTCTCCCTCATATATATATATATATATATATATATATATATATATATATATATAACACATCGATACACAAACAAACACGGAAACATAAAAACCATGATTATCGAGGTTACTGTAATCTCCGGCGAGGGTTTGCTCGTGAGGAAGAAGCAACCCGTGAAGAGAAACGCTTTCGTGGTGGTGAGATCCGACCCGTTTAATCATCAGTCAACGGGTACGGATACGTACGGCGGCAGCTACCCTGCATGGAACGAGAAGCTGGTGTTGGATCTTCCCGCTCGCGCCCGTTACATAACAGTGGAAGCACATTCCGGCAGCAGGCTCATCGGAATATCCAATATTCCGGTGTCGGATTTCGCCGGCGGGTTTCTGCCGGAGAACTACTTGAGTTTCTTGAGTTACAGGCTGAGGGATGCTAACGGCGAGAAGAACGGGATTATAAATATCTCCGTGAAGGTGAAGGGGGCCGCCGGAAAAGTGCAGCCGGCCGGAGAGAGGGTCGCCGGCGGTAGGGTTTTTGAACACGGGATTGTTACCGGCGTTCCGGTTTCCTATAGACATGAGAACGGAACTTGCGTTTAATTCGGTTTAATTTACAAAGTTCATGTACGTAATTAATTGTTCAAATTAAATACGAAATCATCTTTTATTATTGAAAACTAGCATTTTTTCGCACGGGATATTATTTCAAGAGTAAAAAAAAAATCAATTTAATACATAATTAATAAGAAAATATAGTACACGCACGTAGTAAAATTTAATAATGTAGTATTATTCATATTTTATATAACATTAGTTTGTTTAAATTTTACGTATTAAGATTTATAATCCAAATATATAGATTTAGATTTATCAAATTGAATTTATATCTTTATCTCTTAAGATTTGAGATATATTGATGAAAAATAGGAGATTATAATTGTTGAAATTTAGTAGAGAAAAAATATTAAAAATAAATAATTAGAGAAATACCATTAGGGTTTTTTAGGGTTGCCGAGCGTTTCTTTCTTTTATGTATAAGATTTATATTATCATTCAATTATATTTAATATATTATATTATTATTAATCTTTGTTTAAAAGATTAATTAGTCGAAAAGAGTAGCTCGAGTTTGCAGGGCACTTAGTTAGTGCTTGTTGTTATTTTCTATTTAAATTGTAATTAGTGACTTTAATTGAATAATAATATATGAGCTTGTTCGTTTAATATATAATATATGACGAAGATTATATGTAATACAATACAACAAAGGATGAAATTTAATTTACATTAAAAAATTATATTGTAATTATTATTGTTACTTAATAGTGGCGCGTATAATATATACATACATACGAACTCGTTAAGTGATCGATTAGGGTTAAACTCCTCAAGGACGATCAAACTACCCTAAATTAGAAGAAATGCTAGAGTAACATGTATATATATGAAAAATAAAATTGTCCAAAATCATAGTAGTTGTTTTTAGGTTAAATTACAACCGCACATGAGATAACGTTTATTTACGATAAAACCACTCTTTTTTTTCATAATTACACTCACCCCTCGTAATTTGTAGATTTATTACATTAACATTCTTTTGTAGGAGGTAAATGTAAGAAATTTACAAACTGCAAAGGCTAAGTGTAATTTCATAAAAATAAAGATTTTTTTTTTTACATAAATATTGCACTTTATCTCAGGGAGTCCCTGGTTGTAATTTAATTTACCCTAATTTTTATTAATATGACTAGGTTATTTCTTTCTATCCATATTAATCAGTGTCACAAAATCCACAGGCAAACACAGAAACCATAGAGAAATATCTCATCATATTTCGTTTTTGTATGTCTATGCATTTTATTGTATGTATATATTATGTCATGCATGCAGGGGAGGAGATTTGTGGTTAAATTGCTCGCGCAAGCATGCTGACGATTTAATAATGACGTAAGCTAATTAATTAATTAATTAATTATTATTATATATTTTCCTTCAAGACTCAATGCATGAACCTTCGTTCCCAAACCTAATTCATTTCCAGACAAGTTTGTCTGGGAATTATGTGTACAGATTTATTTATTTCAATTTCAGGTGTTGGAAAGTGACTTCTAGCGAAACAACGGCATTCGAAAACAAAGTAAAACGAAAACAAAATAAAACGAATGGACATGGATCGGTTTTAACCACCAACCAACCTATTTTCGACCCATAATTTGTGATGGATAATCAATCATCAACCGACCGATTTAAGTTGGGTCTATAATGTCAACCAACCCACGGTATAGTTGGGTCGATAATGGTTTCTAATATGCTAAAAAGTTGGTTAGTTGGGTAATATCGGCCAACGAACTTTATTTATTAATTTATTATTTATTAATTTTAATTAAAATGTTTAATATTTTTAATTTCAAATTTCTATTTTATATCACATTTATTAAATTATCTAATATTGACCTAAATCCTAAAAGCAATAAATCTAACCTAATTATCTAATTTGAACTATTTTAATTTTAAGACATATAGCCTAAATATTGGAACGATTATTATTTGTTGAACTATTTATGTTAAATTGCAACATATATGCCCGTAATGTTTTGAATCTTTTATTTGAATATTATTGAACTAGTCACATTTAATTTATAAAAGATATAGCGTTGTAACAACTAATAAAATATTAAAAAAAATTAAAAAAAATATTTAGATGGATGACCCACCAATCAAACCACCAACCGACCCATTAAATTGGTTTTCAACCATCACCCAACCCATATAAATTTGGTCGATAACGATTTCCAATATTTACCAAAGTTAGTTGGATGGATTGAGTTGGTTTTATGGCTGGTTTTTAACCAAACCACCCAACGCACAACTCTATTAATATAATATAGATATATGTGGGTGGATTTTTAGGAAAAGTTAGGCATTAATATTTGTCAAAATAAGTGTATATATATTTGTTGTTATTCCAGTTGACCAAGTCCAACTAAAGTCACAGTTCGTCTCTTGTAATAATCAATCTAAGTTATTTTCCATATATAATTAATATATTATTGGCCATTAATGTTTCTCAAAAATTTACAGTAATTAGAGAATGTCGAGATTATTCGATGCCACCTGTTCAAAATAATTTAGTCTTTTGAATTGACCTTCTAATCCAACTTAAATAAAAAAGATTGAATGTCAGTTGAACGAGCTATGTGTGATTGAACAAACACTGCTCAACTCATATAAAATTATAGTTTAGATACGGAAAAAACGCAAGACATCAAAATTGTAACCCTTTAACCTGAATTTCTAACCTAACTTAAATTTATTAAATTGAAGATCGAACGATAGAGTTATGCATAATTTAATAAACATTGTCGCACCCCTTTAATTCTGAGTGCGGGGTGGAGGGAATCCCCGATGTGGCCTTATTTTATAATATATGATCATAATTAGTGATATTTATTATTTTTATTTTTAAGTGGGAATAATAGACTAAAAGTTTAAAATATAAAAGTAAAAATAAAAACCTAATTAAAAAAATCAAAAAATAAAAGTTATGGGGGGCGGCTGCCCCCTTTGGATGGGCCTTGCTCTTATAATCACGTTTTCCCCGAGGAAACTTTTTTTTCTTTTTTTCTAAAATAGATTTATAAATTTATATTCAAAATTAATTATAACGGAAATTAATTACAAATAAATTAAGAGAGAGGAAAGACCGTTTCCACCCTTCTTCCTTATGCCACGTCAGCAAATAAAATTCTCCAAACCGCCGTGAAGTTAATACCACAGAAACACCCCACCACTTTCCGTCTCTTTTCTCCCCCATCTTCCTCCCACGCGCCCCACGTTATATATATACATATATTCTTCACACACACAAACACACGCAGTTATACATACATAGATACATACACAGAAAGAAAAAAAGTAGTTATGGAAAAGGCCGCTGCTTCAAAGGCGATGGAGATAACTGTAATTTCCGCCGAGGGTTTGCTCGTAAACAGGAAGCAAACCGTCAGGAAAAACGTATCCGTCACCGTTAAAACCGACCCGTTAAATTCCAGATCCACGGGTCGGGTCGACCCGGAGGGCGGGAGTTCGCCCGCCTGGAAGGAGAAGCTAGTGATGGATCTGCCCGTGCATGCGCGTTTCATCACCGTGGAAGTGCATTCCGGCAGCAGGATCGTCGGAGCCGCGAATATTCCGGTGACGGATTTCTCCGGCGGGTACCTGCCGGAGAACCATCTGAGCTTCCTGAGTTACAGGCTGAGGGACGGTAATGGAGATAGGAACGGGATTGTAAATCTGTCTGTGAAGGTGAGGGGAGCCGGGAATACAGGCTGCGCCGCCAGCTGCTCGCGGCCGTGGATTGGAGTTCCGGGACTTCCGGCGGTGGGTGAAAAGGCGCCCGCTGGGATAGTTACGGGTATTCCAGTTCCGTATAAATACTGAGTTGTTCCTCTGCAAAAAAAAAAATACTGAGTCATTGTTACCGAGTCATGGAATTCTTTTATTTTTTTTTATTGGTTTTAATTTCTTTTATTTTTTTAGAGACGAAATTGTAATTAAATAGGTTGAACATATTGCATATTGATTTTTTTTTTTTTTATTGGCGTAAAAGAATTTGAATGTTTGATTTACGGTTAGGTCATGATTCAAATCCGGCTCCTTTTCTCCTATTTTCATGTAGTCAAATTTGACTCAAATTCGAATTATCTTGCTAATAGCAGTTGAAGTTTGTCGATAGCCGTTGGAGTTTGTCGTCACACATGATTAGCCTAATTTGGTTTACGTTTTTCATATGGTTTGCAAGCTATTATTAAATAGTGTAGGTTTACCCGTTGGAGTTTGTGGTCACGCATGATTAGCCTAATTTGGTTTACGTTTTTTATATGGTTTGCAAACTATAATTAGATAGTGTAGGTTTACCGAGTGCACTTCTTTTACTGTCTAGTAAGGGATGACCTAGCGATTAGAGCAAACGAATCTGTTTCAATTACATTATCAGGTTCGAATTCCCTTGCCAACGGTAGCTATATAGAACTTCTCAGACATGGTTAACCTATTATACGAGTGTAGGTCTCAACATATTGTCTTTTTTTGATCTTTTTTTCTTTTATGTATTGTTTTAACCATATACCTCCTTCGGCGAATCGTGACACCAACAGACCGGAGAAGCACACTACGAGTTAGGAGAATTGTCGTTAGGTTAAATAAATTAAGAAAAAATAAAATAGACCACAAAATAAATATAATATGGTGAATAAAATACAATTGAATCCATCTCAAAATGGATGGAGGATATAGTCTATGATAAAATGCATATAAAACGGTTTATCAAATTTTCCCTTTAATTTATTAATAAAATATTTAGCTCCCCGAATCCGTCGTATCATTATAACCAAAATAAGAGAAATGAAAAGTAATATCCCTCACTTGTCCAAGTGGTAGGCAGTTGTCTACTTAAATTCCCAGTCCTGGGTTCGAGTACAAGCTGAGGCTTTGACATATATGGCTATGATGAAATCCATATTCGCTCGATGGTCGCTCCATCGTAAACTTCTGATGAATTAATTCACAAGAAGATTTCTGTGCTGTGGTACTGAGCTATATTTCTTTTATATCCCTATTTTTGTCTATTGATGATTTTTTGTTCTTTTACGACTACTGTTTCTAGGTACACGACAACGATTTTTTTCTCCAACTAGAAATCAAGATTTTGTAGTTACGAAAGCTTAAAAAACCGGATATTAATGTCACAAAAAATATAGCACCGGACCGTATTTTCATTAGCAGCACCTGCACAATATCATCACAACACAAGATAGTATTACATATACACCCTAACACTAACGAAATTTGCAATGTTTTTAAATCGGGTTTCAAAGTTCGAACTCCAATTTTTTTTTTTCAATTTTAACGTGGCACAAAAACGAGAGGGTTTCTAGAATAACCAAAGTAAAAACATACTAATACAATCAACACATGGAAAATGACAAAGGGCTGCAAATAGGCACACGAACGAGCCAGCTGTCACATTGTACCTCAACGCAGGACAAAGAAGCTCTACAATAGGCACTCGTCTGATTGTTAGTTGCGTTTTTTTCTCAGTTATACTTCTTCGCTATCGTTTTGGTTGCCATTTTTCAGTATATTGAACTTGCAAAGGGGACAGGTGGCATTTATGTGCAACCACTTGTCTATGCAAGGCAAGTGAAAATGGTGGCGGCAGGGTAGTTCTCGAAGTTCGGCTCCATCTTCATAGGCACAAAGGCAAATGCAACATTCCTTCAATAAAAAAGAAAAGAAATATTTACGTGTCAATTTAAAGATCTGTGACCAATTAAAAGTTGTAAATTCTTGTATGCATTTAGAGTGTAAATGGACATACAGCATCTTCGAGGGGAAGAACATGCTCTGTGGGGGAATCAGTGTCGCATTCAGTGATTATTCCGCCAAACGATTCTTGAATTTCACCGCTTTGCTTTTCAAAGTCGCCAATTTTCCGGAATTTGTATCTAGGTAGTCTGTCTATATCTTCCTTAGTAGCTCCTTCCTGTAACATAATTTCAATCAGTAAATAAAAATAAAAGACGGTACTCAAACATCAGATAAAGATAGCACAAAGTTCTCTTTTGTTCTCTTCGTCGGTTAGAGCTATACAACTCCTACTATTGAAGGCAAGAAGTAGCACTTTAGCAGATTCCTCACGACAATCATACAAGATACATCCAAGCAAGAAAAATGAAGGAACCATAGAGCAACTTCATGAACTTAAGATTGCATTTGCATTTGGAGAGAGAATATGGGGGGGTATTTCAAACGACTAAGATAGTGTGAAGTTCATATCCACCACAACAAGCCTTTGAAATTCATTAAAACAAGCTCATTAAATTTATTATTACGTATGAAAATTCTTAAATATAAATCTCTCGATCAAAATAGAACCCAAGTTTTATTGAGTTCCATAGTCATTTATCAGATAAACTTTTCACTACTCAATTGTTTATTCAATATATTCACTCAACAATGAAGCGAGGTTCGAACGTAAAAGTTCAAATAAGCAAGAAAACCAGGGGTGTGAATTATGGAAGATAGAACTTAAGTGAACTGCCAAGGGCATGCTGAACCTTTTGGATCTTTTTCTGCAATCCCCTTTTTCTTACGGAGCATTTTTCGTTACACTAAGGTCAATACTTTAATAGAAAAATTAGCAAGCACCAGATATTCATGGTATGAACCTAATATTCAATGACATAAATTACCTGATCCGCAACTGCATATAAGATTGCAATAATACATGGTAGACAGCAGCAAACAGCAATTCCAATGACACATGCCACAGCAACACAAATGACAACGAAGAACACATCGAATGCCAAAAATGTAATACAAAGCCTGCAAAGGATATTCATAAATTGACAATTAGTAAACAAACATTGCATCACAACTTTAGCAGCATCAGTAGACATCATTTGGACAAACCAATAAAGCTGAGGTGCTTCGCTTGTCAAATATTGGCCACCGGCAGATACCCAATAGAACCCAATTATCCACCAAATGAACGAGAACATGGTATTCGCAGACTCCAGATGCTTAGTAACGCTGCAAAAATGAATAGATAAATATCATCATTACAGTTTTCTTTGCATCTGAACAATAAATACATAATGTCATTTCCTACTATATGCTTGTTTCTTACTACTTAGCGACAACAGAGAGTCTTTTCCCGAACAATAGAGACCATTAATAAGGCTCACAAAAACCATCAATGGAGCATCTTAATAACTCTTTGAATAACATATCATATTTTTTTATACTGAGTGGATGCAACCAGACTCTAGAAATATAGAAGTTGTTCTTCGTTTAATCATAAGCGGAGATTCCTAGGTACCAACTACATATGCTATTCCTAGCATTGTAAGCAGACTCAATGACATTTATCAAAGATGGCCACGTTACACCAAATCATACAATTTGCAGATCTGCTTACAGAATTGATTCTACCGCATCTATAATCAAACTGATAGACAAATAAACTCATTTCCATTTCCAAGAACCTCGATCATTGATGAGTTCACAATGACCAATGTAATTCGTTCAGGTTGGAGTTAAGGATTAAGTTTGGGAATAAAACATGAAAATAATGTTTCTAGTTTTCGTAATAAACGGAGGCAATACTTGTTTAGAATGAAAATAAAAGAAAAGGAAATCCACTTTCATCGGTTTCACATTACTAAGTACTGCATTCAAGCAAATGATTAACGCTCCATTGATTCTTAATTAAGTTACGTGGTTCAACTTTCAGTCATTTGCAAACCCTTTCAAAGTGCAATTTCGTGTTAATTTATTAGCTTCATGCTAAGATACTTACATAAGCAACAGAAGTAAAATTATATGCACAATCATTCTACAAAGAAACATAACGCCAAACTAAACATGATATTCAATATAATTTCAGGAATAAAAAATAATCCGTCAAAAAAAAAAAAAAAAAATTATAAATACCTAGTTTCATCATCACTCGGCGGGCGCTCGGAATCATAATTTCCAGACTCCATTCCATCACTTCCGGAGCTTGAATTAGAGTAATTACGGCTATACCTAGGCTGCCCCCTTTCACTCCCTTCCGAATTCCGCTGCGAATATCGTTTCCTATACTCAACGCAAACGCACGCCATGTGAAGAACGCACTGCACGGCATATCCAACAATCCACAACCTCAGCGGCATCGAAGGCTTCTCTAGGCGGCTCATGATCATCACAGAAATCGAGACGGCGATAAAGGCGAGGTTCCAAACGAGGTCCAGGATCACTATCGGCTTGGAATAAGCCCAATCGCTCTGCCGTTCTTCAATTTGCTCGGCGGCAGTTTCGCGGACGCGGACGGAAGGGTCGCGCATCGCACGGCCGCGGCTGCTGGCCCGCCGGAGGAAGCGAGCGGCGCCGCGGAGGCTAGGCGTCCGTCGGAGAAATTGGGGACTGGAGCGTAAGATCTGGTCGCTGAGTAACGGCGTGGAGTCGACGGCGGCCGTGGGCGACGGCGTGTCGCTGTTTGACGGCATCGTATTGTGGCGGAGGAGATTTTTCCAGTTTCTTAATTTTTTGATTTTGTGAAGTAATGATTTGGAATTTTGTATTTATTGTTTCTCTCCGTCTTGGAGAGTAAGGAAAGATCGAACGGTCGATATTTGACCATGCGCGACTGTGTGTGTGTGAGAGAGAAATTTGGATCAGAATTAAAATAATATATTTAATGTTTTCGAAATAATATTAATATTATTATTTAGTTTATATAAATTATGTAGTTTATACTTTATATAATAGGTGAATGAAAAAAGTTAATTATAATAATTTATATAAAGACTTTTAGGAAAAAATACAGTTTTCATCCCTCAAGTGTGCTTAAATTTCACATTTTGTGCCCATATTCACAAAAATATACATTTGGTCCCTCATGTTTCAAACATTTAACACTTTTAGTTCATTCTATCAATTTTTTCGTTAAAACTAACGGAATTGAACGTGTTCCCATCACTACCGTAGCTGATGGATTAACAAAAAATTGACAAAAATGATCAAAAGTGTCAAATTGTTGAAACATAAGGGATCAAATGTGTTTTTTGTGAACATGGGGATCAAATGTCAAATTATTGCAAACTTGAGGGATGTAAACTGTATTTTTTTCCAAGATTTTTACTTAAATCGTCCAAGTGTATTCATTTCAAATACATTTTAGGGTAAATTCCACTTTACCCCCTCGTACTCTGCCTGAGAGTCACTTTACCCCCTCGTACTCTCAATTTCATCAATTTACCCCCTTGTACTTGTACAATTTCCCAATACAGCCCTTTCCTTCAACTTTTGTCAATTTTGACTATGACGTAAATTATAAAATTGCCACTGCCTATAACGCGTCGTTTCTCCTCCGTCAATATTGTCATTTCTTCTTCTCTCACCACTTCCCCTTCTAAGATATCCCCAAATTAAACCCCTAACTTAGTAAAAATCAAGACCAAAAAATTGATCGATTCCACCTAGTGCAAAGAAAAAAATATATGAATGTGTGAAACTTTCTCTTTTCTAATCTCGAGAGTCAAAATCGAAAAAATTCAATATTTACGTCAATATTTTGACTCTTGACCAAAGGGCGTCAGAGTCGAAATCGGAAAAGTTGACGAAGAGGGTTGTATTAGGAAATTGTACAAGTACAAGGGGGTAAATCGACGAAATTAAGAGTACGAGGGGGTAAATCGACGAAATTAAGAGTACGAGGGGGTAAAGTGGTTATTGGGCAGAGTACGAGGGGGTAAAGTGTAATTTACCCTACATTTTATCAGGAAAAATTACAGTTTTCGTCCCTTAAGTTTGCACTCGATTCCACATTTGACCCTCCATGCTCAGAAAACACATTTGGTCTATCATGTTTCAATACTAACATTTTTGGTTATTTTTTTCGACAATTTTTCGTTAATCCGTCAGTTAAGAGAGTTATAGAAACATGCTCGATTCCGTTAATACTAACGAAAAATTAACGGAAATGACAAAAAATGTTAAATTGTTGAAATATGAGGGACTAAAGTCATATTATGGAAACATGAGGGGTCAAATATGAAATTGTGGTAAATTGGAGGGCAGAAAATATATTTTTCCCCATTTTATTCCAATTCAATTATTCAATTTGTATCCAGTATCTAGAAAATATATTACCAGAGGAAGGCTACAAAAGCAGGTAAATTGGTTATGTACAAATTTGTATCCCAACGTGCATATACGAGCTTGAGGACCAACACCACCAGAAATGCTCTACTGATCGACGCAAATCAACATTTGAGCCATCTCTCAAAACTGGGCCAAATTGATGAAGCACGGAAACTGTTCGACGAAATGCCTGAGCGGGATGAGTTTACATGGAACACGATAATAGCTGCGTACGCAAATGCAGGAAAACCTGCAGAAGCTCGGCAACTGTTTGAAAAAACTCCCAAGAGAACCGCAATCACTTGGTCATCCCTTGTTTCCGGGTACTGCAAGATTGGCTGCGAAGTCGAAAGCTTCCAGTTGTTTTACGAAATGCAGTACGAGGGTTACAGACCTAGTCAGTTCACATTAGGAAGCGTACTCAGGCTTTGTTCGATAAAGGGTCTTCTCTCAAGAGCCGAACAAATTCACGGCTTCGCTGTAAAGACTCATTTCGACACTGATGTTTTTGTAGTCACGGGTCTTATCGATGTGTATGCAAAATGTTCGCGCATTATTGAAGCTGAATCTCTCTTCGATAAAATATCCGATGGGAAAAACCATGTCACTTGGACTGCAATGATTAACGGGTATTCGTTAAACGGCGATTTTGTGAGAGCAATTCAGTGCTTTAAGGGAATGAGGGAAAACGGGAGCGAGGCTAATCAGTACACTTTTCCAGGTGTATTGTCCGCTTGTACGGCTCTTTCAAATCTTGGATTCGGAGCGCAAGTGCATGGTTGTATTGTTAATGGTGGTTTTAGTGCTAACGTTTTCGTTCAAAGTTCATTGGTCGATATGTACACAAAGTGCGGTGATTTGAGTAGTGCTTGGAGAGTAATTGAGTCAATGGAGGTCAATGATGTCATTTCTTGGAACGCAATGATTGTTGGTTGTGTGAGACAAGGTTTTTCCGACAAAGCATTATCTCTATTTCGAGAAATGCACTCGAAAGATATGAAACTCGATGAATTTACGTACCCCTCTGTCTTAAACGCACTAGCTTCGAAAAATGATGCCAAAAACGGTTATAGTCTCCACTCGTTGGTCATTAAATCCGGATTCGGAAGCTATACACTTGTGAGCAACGCTCTTATTGATATGTACGCGAAACAGAACAACTTAGACTCCGCGTATAAACTGTTCGATTTCTTAGTGGAGAAGGATTTAATCTCGTGGACATCTCTCATCACTGGCTATGCTCATAACGGGTCCCACGAAGAAGCTCTTAAGCTTTTTTGTGAAATGAGGGTAAACGGTACCCACCCGGATCAGGTAGTTGCCTCCAGTGTTTTGAGTTCTTGTGCTGAGCTGGCTTGTCTAGATTTAGGACAACAAATTCACGGAATTGCCATTAAGTCCGGACATGATTCGTCTTTATCTGTTGATAACTCTCTCCTCTCGTTATACGCACATTGTGGTTACTTAGAATACGCAGATAGAGTATTCAACTTTATGAAAGTACGAAACGTGATTTCTTGGACAGCTTTAATTATCGGGTATGCCCAAAATGGCAAAGGCGTAAATTCCCTTCAATTATACGACCAAATGATAGCTTCCGGAGTAAAACCAGACTACGTAACTTTCATCGGATTGCTATTCGCTTGCAGCCATGCAGGACTCACCGAGCAAGGCCAGTCCTTCTTCGAGTCCATGTCAACAAATTACGGAATTACCCCTGGCCCAGATCATTATGCATGCATGGTCGATCTATTAGGCCGGTCGGGTAAATTTCAAGAAGCAGAGGATTTGCTAGGTAAAATGCCTGTGGTCCCCGATGCAACTGTGTGGAAATCACTTCTTGCTGCGTGTAGACTACACGGGAATGTTGAGCTGGCAAAACGAGCATCTACAGCATTGATTGAATTGGATCCACAAGATTCCGTTTCATACGTAATGCTATCGAATACGTATTCTGCAGTTGGGAAATGGAAAGAAGCTGCCCATGTGAGACGAAAAATGAAATCGAAGGGTGTGAGGAAAGAACCGGGGTGTAGCTGGATGGAGGTGAATGGCAGAGTGCATGTGTTCATGTCTGAAGATAGGGGACATCCTAGTACGAACGAAATTTTCTTGAAAATCGAGGAAATTATTACGAGGATTAAAGAAGTGGGGTACGTTCCGGATGTGAGTTTTGCTCTGCATGATATTAATGAAGAGGGTAAGGTGGATGGGCTTTCTTATCACAGTGAGAAGTTGGCTGTGGCTTTCGGGTTGATTTGTTTGCCTTTGGGTCGGCCGATTAGGGTTTATAAGAATATTCGTGTTTGTGGCGATTGTCATACTGCGATGAAGTTTGTGTCGGCGGTTTACGGGAGGCGTATTGTTTTGAGGGATTCGAATTGTTTTCATCATTTTAGGGATGGGGTTTGTTCTTGCTTGGATTATTGGTAGCCGGTAGGTGAATTTCGGATTTTTATTCGGAATTTTCAGATTTTTTTTCGGAAGTACAAAATGACATAAGCAAAGGCAGCATAGGAAAAATTAAATGTTGTAGCTCTTACAACAAATGAAATCGTAGTTTATGTACGAATCTCTCTTACCCATGAATGTATGTTCGTTAATTGATGTAACGAAATTCATCAACAAACAAAGATCCGACACGGTAGGAAAAATTACAAGAAGTAACCTTTATAAGAAAACTCGATTTCTACGGTGAACAAAAGAAACATACAAAAAATAAGTACCTAGAGTTATATATCTAACTTGTTCCAGTTTGTAAGCTTCCATTTGGCCCTATGGACACTTGCAAACTGGAATAACATATATATATAGAGAGAGAGAGATGATATATATCTAAAATCTATATCTATCTGCAGAGGCATCATATACAACAACAATTTAGTTGAAGCTACAATTTGCCATTGGAATCACAATTCCCTCGGTATCTTAATCAAGAGCCGCCACAACCTTCTAGAAGATTCACTTTTTGGAATGTTCCGGAATGAGCCGTTTAAGCAGTTCGGAAGGTGCACCAGCCAATTCTGGAAGAAGAATAATAAACAGTTGACTTCTTAAACGAAGAACTATCGAGACAAAAGATTATAATAACTTTGACGCAATATTTTTTTATTTTTATTTTACCTTCGGCTGCGAAGTTGAAAAGAGGAGGCAATTGTCGACCGTTTGGCAAGCATGCATTCGGTTCTCTCAAGTCATCGAAAAATGGGTGTGCACATGCCTCCAACTGAAAAAATAATTTATAAAAAAAAAAAAAAAAGGAAAATTAGCTGAGAAATTCGGACAGTTCAAAATCAAGAAAACATCAAAATATGAAAACAAAGACTTACTGCAGTGAATCGTAAAGTAGGTGAATATTGGAGAAGCCTCGAAACGAGATCCACTGCTTCTGGTGGCATTCTCTTGTGAAATACCTGGAAAGTAAAACTTCACTTAGATCTTCTCTCTCATCGTTTTTTTTTTATTATTTTTTTTATTATTATTTCTTGATTTCTCAACGAACCTTGTGCCACGGGTGGGCTTTAATCTGCGGAAACTTAAATTCACTATAATTTGGATTCATGCACTTGATTTCCTCTCTAGTTGGCGTCCCCAAAACCTTAATAAGCAATTAAAATAAAATAAAATGATCAATTAGAGACTATATAGAGAAGAAGAAAAAACCCAAGAGTTATTGTTATAAAACACACCTTAATTATTTCGACTAGCTGATCGACACTACTTTCGCCCGGAAATAAAGGCTGCATGTTTGCATAATATGTTAGTATTATGAAACCTAGATGAATGTAATAGAATAAAGACATAGGTGTAATAAGAAAAAAAATGGAATTTCGTATTACACGCACAAATATGTAACCGAGATGAATGTACCTACCCGCCCTAAAAGCAGCTCGGCCATAACACAACCAGCAGACCACATATCGATTGCAGTTGTGTACTCTGTTGCTCCAAATATCAGTTCTGGTGCTCTGTAATAACGTGAGCATATATACGAGATATTCGGTTCCCCAGGCACCTAAACCAAAAATAAAAAATAAATAAATAAATAAATAGTTTCCATATTATTATTGCACTCGATCAAAATTTTAATTTAAAAAAAAAACAAGAAAAGCTCACCAACATCTTTGCGCTCCCCAAATCACAAAGCTTAAGCTGATGTGTGTGTGGGTTAACCTGTGGCACGAGTCGTGTTTTTAGATAGAGAAAGTAATAATCATGTATAGATTAACAAAAAATAATTTATTTTTTTTAATAACTTTTAAGACAATATAAAGGCAAACATACCAGCAGATTCTGAGGTTTAATGTCACGGTGGCATACACCAATAACACGATGCATATAATTTAACGCACGGCAGATCTGTAAATAAATAAAGAAATTTCCTCGGGATTACAACCAAAGAAATGCATAAAAATAAAAATAAAAAAATGTTGCAGCAAAAATATTATTAGTACCTGATACGTATAAAGCTGTACGTACAAAACTGGCATGCACTGATTCACTCTGCTGTAATGTCTCGAAGCTCGATAAACAGTTTCGGACACGTACTCGAGAACAAGATTAAGGTAAACCTCGTTTTTTTCGGTAGTGGAGTAGAAGTAGTGTTTTAGCTGAACAACATTAGGGTGGTTAAGTAACTGCATTATCTGTAATTCTCTGTTCTTATATCGTCTATCTTGTAGAACCTTCTTTATAGCAACAGATTCCCCCGTTTCTAGACATTTTGCCTGCCGAAAAAAAAAAATCGAAAAAAAATTAAAAACAAAGTTGAACAAATATTCGTCCAAGACAGGACAAATTCGTAATTTATCACTTTCTTAGTACCTGATATACAACTCCAAACGACCCCGTCCCGACCACACGCTCAGCCATATAAGACATTGTCTGATGTAATAAAACAAATAAGTTTAAAAAAAATAAAAAATAAATAAAAATCCGATTAAAACATAAGCCACAAAATTCAAGAACCTGTTTAGGTTGTCCGTTTCTGCCACCGATTGAAGTGACGATTATCTGTCCGGTTTCGGTGCCGCTGCCACTAACAACAGTCGGCTCCATTTCCTGTAAAAAAAAGAAATTAAATAATCGAAAATAAATTACTTGGAATATCTGATCTTAGTACGAAGAATCAAAAAAACGAAACAAACCTTTCCGTTTTCATCACTGTCGTCAGTTTTATCCTCTCGTATTTTCATTTCATGCATTTCTTTAGGAAGTTCTTGAACGTCCGATGTGCTTGCGATAGCTCCCGTGGAGTCGGATTCGAAATGTGGTTCCGTTTGTCTCGTATATCTTTCTCCTGCGTTGTCCACTTCACAGACAACCATATGATCGATTTCTTGCTCCACTTTCACCCTTTTCATGTCAGAATCCCCGCCCTGTAATAAAATACATCAATCTTCAGAACAGCGCTAAACGTAAGTAACAGTCCAATACCCGAAAATCGATCAATTATGACTCATTTCAATTGTTTCCGATTATCGGTTTTTTTTTTTTAACGTTTTTCGAAGGAGCATTGCATGCTTAAAGGACTGCATTTCGACGAAATTCCATTAACATATTCGAGAAAAAAAAAAATCCTCAATCTCCCAATTCCCCAATTTAAGAAAGTATTAAAAAGGTGGATATAATAATGAAACTGCAGATTGAGAAGATGCAACACTGCACATTGGAAGATAATTATCAAACACCAAAGGATCTTTTTATAATTTAAGGTTATTTTCTCAAATTTCTCAGTGTTATAACTAAATTTAATTGGGCATTTATTTCTCAAATTTCCATGAATAGAACCATCTAAGAAAGATCAAAACCTAGCTCCTTTTTTTTTGTTCATCTTATTATAGCTAACTAATAATAAAGAGAGAGAGAGAGAGAGAGAGAGAGAGAGAGAGAATTACAGGATCTGAGACGGAAGAGCGGCCGGAAGCAATGCTCTTGAGGCGGCGCATCATATTCATTTTACAATCGACTTAGCCAATCCAACAACAATGGATAAAATCAAAACCTCAACGGCAAAAAAATAAAATTGAATTGAGAAAAATCAAAATTATCTTCTCTCTCTCTCTCTCTCTGGTGTCTGCCCTGCGTTTGAAACAGAAACAAGAGAGAGAGAAAGAGGCAAATGTAATGAAGAAATCAAACGATAATTAAAAATAAAATTAAGAGAAAAGACAGAAAAAAATCCTCTCTTTTCAAACAGAAATTGACAAACTCTTCTCTTTTTTTTCTTTTTCTTTTTCTTTTTTTTCTTTGGCAGTCAAAAGCTTCAAATCCTAATCATTATTCATTCCGACCACATTTCTTTTTCTTTGGTTTTCCTACTTGCGGTCAGACTTTTCTTTGGAGCCGTCGATTTTTTTTCATGGAGATCTAACGGTAACGGTGCACAGAGGCAGAGGTGATGAGGGTGAAATGACGGAAAAGGGGTTGCGTTTCAGTGGGAGGGGGGATTTATTAGGTGAGAGAGAAGCGGAATATTCGGGGGGCGGTGCCGTTTGGCTAATTTAATTTTGACCGGGCGTTACCTTTATTGGTGTTAAATTCAGACTTTTGAAATTTTGAATTCAATTCATCCTAAATAAATAACAATTAAAAATAAATATATATGAATTCGTGTTCTGATTTTCTTTATTTATATAATTATTTAATTCTACCCACTTGTGAGTAGGTGTTAGAGATTGGTCAGTTGCCGTACGCATGAAGTATAATTCAACTAGTTTCGAAAATGATAAATTAGTGAAAAAAATCTTGGTTAGATTCATTCAGTGCTATCCTATAATTATGTCACATAATGTAATAAATCACTTTTTTTGTCAAATATTGGAAGGCTTTGTTTGGTGTATTATGATGAAAAGGGGAATTTTTCATGGAGTTGGGTTTGACCAAAGGATTTCTTGATAGTCACAATTCCTATCTACAAATCCTACAATCTTGAAATAATTACTTAGAGATTTTAATTGAGCAATTATATAGTCTCACTACTCTAAAATATAGTATAATGTATGGATAAAATATAGCTATATAATAGTCATAAAAACACTACAATTAGTGGTTTCAAACTTAAATTCAATCCCATGTTTTTTTTAATCTATTCTTCTAAGCTTATGAAGTTTAGTTTTTAGTTACTTAATGTTTTTTTTCAAACTTTAAATATAAATTTTAGATAAACAAATCATATTCATTCTCAAATTTTAGAGTTGATGGTTTAAAGACTAGGATAAGTAGATATTATTAAATAACATCCCACTAAATGCACATACACATAAGTGTATGTAATTATGTATAATTTTACGATTGACATCCACCCAGTATAAATAATCAGCCAATCAGGTGTAGCCATCTAACTCGTTTTAAAAGTGTTGGGTCCGAGTCATGTAATTATCCGAAAAGCCCAACCCAAATAAGCCATCTAACTCGTTTTATTTTAGACGGCCCAATTATATTGATTAAATCAAACTGAATGGGCTAAAGCCTAAAACTAGCACTACCCAATTCACAAAATTATAATGGACTTATTTTATTCTTTTTTCCCTTTTCTCTTTCATTCAGGACCAACGCATAGTAAAGATATAAATGAATAAAATTATATTTGGTTTTTCACAATTCAAGTTTAAGAAAATTAAAAAAAAATTCCAATAATTTGGCTACTTGATGTCCCTATTCAATTAATCCGTTCGGTTTATTTGATGCTACATGCGATGAAATATATCGGGTGATTATTGACCGTTGGTCTGCACATACTTACATATACACACCCATGTGTATGTGTACTCAGTACGTAGGACGTTATTTCACCACACCAGCAGTTAAAAATCACCTGATATATTTTATCGAGTGTAGCATTTCAACCAACCTTATCTTTCCAAATCCTCCAAATATGACCTTTTTACACTGTTTGGCATATAGCTAAGAAGTCAACCTCGAGTCTTGGAATTATTTTTGAATAATTCCACTTGATTATGAAAAGTAGGGATTTTTCTATGACGAAAAATTCAACACATTGAGACTTTTTATACGTTTAGTAACTTTCATGCATGAGAAAGGAAGACCAGATCCTCTAATTATTTGAGGACCATGCATGCAACTTTTTGACTATTATCAATTTGGCACAACACGTAAATTGAGAAACTATGTAACTAATAAGTCAAATAAATAATTAGAATGATTCAACAATGGCTCGCAATTTTAATTTATGGGATTTTTTCCTCACATGTTTGGTCAATTAATCACTATATATATATATATATATATGTTCATTCACGTGTATGTTTGTTGTGATCCGGCCCAAACGAATCTATCGATCTAGAGCCCATTTTATCTTTAGTATTCACGATCAGGAAGAGAGTCCAGTTGTATTTAATGTAATAAATCACTTATGTGGAAAGATTTGCAAGACAGACTGATTTCATCCATTCGATCAAGGTTTTACATCATGACCATTGACTTCTCCTGAAACACTCTTCTGCTCTTCTCAACCACTCCGGTTGTATTCTTGCCTCTTTGCTCCGTCAGCTATGGGTCAAACTCGTCGTACTTGACAAACTTTCACTCATTACTCATTAGTGATCCATTCACCGATGATTTTTGACTTGAACCAATTAATCACATATTGTAACGTGGTACTAATTAATCACATATTGTAAGACAAATAAAATATTTAACATCTTCTAGTTATTTAAGGTGGACCAATTAATCAATTTATTCGGTGATCGAATCGTATCGATCGACATATCTCAAAAGCATGATATAAAATCTCAAATAATTTTGGGTCCATTCCACGTCTTATTCACTCAACATATATTCATACTATGAGATGTGAAAATACACCAATTTATTCATATATATACACACACATATATATAGAAGTCTCACAGTTCACACACACACTGGAGGTGTGGCAAGAGCTGGATACATTAATTTAATGGTCCCTCCTCCTACATTACCATGCATCTTGTGATGAAAAGACAGTTGTACTATTAATTTGATATGTCAAATTGAAAATAATTGAAATAAAATAAAGATCCCATTGTATGAACAAATTATAGGAATTTATTGAAAAAGGTTTAATTTTTCATACTCCTTTTTGTCCTATTTTAAGTTTTATTACTTCTTTCATTCACACAGTCAAAAAAAATAAAATAATTTTGAATGAAATCGAGAGCGATTTAAACCTTTTGTGTGGTTTATGGTTTAACGTATAAGAGCGTACTTTTAACCAAGTCCATATTTATAACTATGAATTAATTACTTCATAATTGCTTAACTTTAGAGTTCTTATGGGATCCGATATATTATTAGTGCTGGTATGGTCGCATCCACAAAGTTAATTTGAATTAAATGAGATTTGATTAATTACTTATTGAATACTAAGATCGATGAAAAAACCATAGCTTATTGAACAAGACTATCAAGAAATAAAATTGCACTTTAGGCGAACTAAATCGACCAAAAAACGAAAAATCCATTTCACACACACAAAAAAGAAGAAAAAAAAAAAAAAAAACTGTTTTCCGGCCAACTCAAGGGTAATACTGAGTCAATACCCGAACCACCACACTTGCATTCTCCTAACCGCCGATGCCTGCCGAACAGTGGCGGCGCCACTCAGCTCCGATCATGGTTATTCTGCGCGTGGTTCGTTCTTGACTCACCCCCTAAATTGCTGAGTCATTATTTTACCTCAAACAGACGTACATTTTCAACCCTCCCACCCCCCAAACAAACCCCTAAATTTAATTCAAATTACACCTACACACCCCTATTCATTATAATTTATAATACTCCCAAAATAAATACGAAAATTGAAATAAAAAAATTGCGGGCCCCACAATCAGTTGTCGCAATGGAGAGCGGCCCTGATTTTCTGAACGGTGCACGAGATGAGATTGTTGACCGTCTCCACGGACTCTACGGTGAGCTTCGCCGTAGGGAGGCTGTTCACCAAGATCTGAAACCCCACCGTCAGGAGCGACCCGCCATTTCCGCCCGACCCGTCTCCGGAAACGGGCCCACCCCCGCCCGTCCCATCTGGCATGATCGAGAATCCCGACGGAAGCAGCGCCACGTAAGCGGAATCCCCGCCGTTCATCACAAGGTGCATGGCAGGGATGTCGACGGGCGCGTACACCACAAGCGCCCCCGCCGCGTCGATGCACGTCTCCTGGAGTATTAGCATGCTGCTCTGGCTCGAGTTCACGGCCTGCAGTTGAAATTACAAAATTACCCCCGA
>NW_012193538.1:927349-968535 GCF_000504015.1 Erythranthe guttata | reverse complement strand
AATTCAAGAATTCGTGATTTTATTGGTTTTACGAGTCAACTCACCGAGTCCATTAGCGTCTCGACTAGGGCCAAACCGTTGATAATAACCATGCCCGTTTCTCTAGAAGCCTCGGTGACGAATCCATTGGGCTTCATTCCGATAATGCTAGGAGCACAAGTTCTCGAAAACTCGTCACGGTTAAGTATTTCCTTCCCGCCTTCGAAACCCCTAATCCAAAGTGGCTCGTCGGTTTGCGCCAATTTCACTAATTCATCCATCGCAGCCAAAGCTAGCTCCAAATACATTGACCTCTCAAACGATCTATCGTTGTTATTATTGTTCGTAGCTACATTACTCATTGTGATTGATTTATGAGGAGGTAGCATGGGGATAGGGCTCGAAATCCCGAAATCGGAGGAAATTACGTTTATACCCCCAACTCCGAGCTCCAAGCTCGAATTGGGCATCGGATGACCCATTGAGGAAACGGGTCGACCCATGAACTTGCCTGCGAGAGAACAAACCCGTTCGAGTTCGTCCTTGAGGCGGGCGTTTTCGATTCGCAAGTGTTGCTCTTCGAGGGAGATTTCTCCGATTAGGGCGGGTCCGCCGCAGTTAGTGCACATGGGGTTCCTCATTGCTTCTCTAATGGACATGTTCTCGGCTCGGAGCTTGTCGTTGTCTTGCCGGAGTATCGAATTCTCGTGCCGCTCGAGTTGTGTCTGCAATTTAATTAATTAAAATTCTATACTAACTAATTATATTTCAAAAAAAAATTAACTAATTAATTAATCAAAACAATTATATTTCATTTAATTGAATTTAAATTAATTACCTTCATCTGTGTTCTTCTGTTCTGGAACCAGAATTTAACTTGTCTGGTTTCCAAGGAGAGTCTTCTGCTAAGCTCCAACCTTTGCTTTTCGTCTGGATGCGGACACTCTTTGAACAGACTAATTAATTAAGATAAATCAAAATTAATATCAAAATATTAAAATCAAACAATAAAATAAAAAAGAAATCTTTGAGAGGGAAATTAAATGGGAGAACAATAAAAAAAGCAATCTTTGAGAGGGAAATGGAATGGGAGGGAGAAGTACGATTCGAGTTCTTGGATTTGGAGAGGAGTGTGACGGTGGTATCTTTTTTTCCGGGGAGGTTTGTCGGAAGCGTCGAGTTCGTCGGCGGAGGCGCCGCCGTCAAAGTTGTCGCTGCCAGATCTGCTGTCGTGTTCTTCTTCTCTGCTTCTTCTTCCACCCACATTGTTATTATTACTCATAATTTCACTCTTCTCCACCATTCTTCCAATCTCTCCTTGCCCCTCCATATTAGTTTGCTGCTGCCCAGATAAAAAAATTATCAGAAATCCCATATATGCAGACATCATAGAGAGAGAGAGAGAGAGAGAGAGAGAGAGAGAGACGTACAAGGGCAAGAGAGAGGCCAGGAGAGAGAAACATGGGCTTGGTGGTGGTGGTGGTGGTAGAGAGAGAGGAGTGAGGGAGGAGGCGGGGATGAGAAATTGCACCGGTGGGCATAATAATGTTGTTGCTTCCAGCAGGTATAGTAGTAACAATGGATGCGTTGTTGTTATTGTGATTATTATTATTGGTATAAGTTATATCGGCAACAATTCTTGAACCACCACCACCACCACCACCGCCGCCGCCGCCGCCGCAAGAATTGCTGTCAAGAAAATCTCCAAAATTCATGAAATAACGCCGCCCCTCTTTCAGATTTTTTTTTTCCCTTGCAAAACCAGCTGAAAGACTGAATCCAGCAACAAATCTGCTAGATCATAGACTGGACAAATACATACACATATACATACACATATATGGTAGTAAATCAGACAGCAGAAAGTTGCTTCGAAAAAGAAAAAAAAAACGTTACAAATGTACAAAGAAGAAAAACACAATAGAGAGGAAGAAGAGACACAAGGCTCAAATCCAAATGTCTGCAACTGCCTCTCTCTCTCTCTCTCTCTCTCTCTCTAAAATAAAATGTTTTTAGTGAGAGAAAGAAAGAGAAAGAAGGCTATATAGAAAAAAACCCTTCTCCGAGAGTTTTTGCTCTTCGTTCTCTATCCTTCTCTCTCTCTACACCAAACTCTCTCTCTCTCTCTAAAACAAAAAACTGAAGATGAAGAAGAAGATTGGAGAAAATTAAAATGGGGGGTGTGATGAAGAAAATTGAGGAGAGAGAAAAAACCTAGTTGGAATTTATATTAGTAATTGGGTTTGTGTTATCTGAATATATCTGCATGATTGACTTCCAAAAAGCTATTTCTCATCATGCCCAACAAAACTACAAAACCAGAATTGGAGAGAGAAAAAAAGGGTTTTGTAATTTCTAGCTTCAGAAAGTGGAGAGAGAAAGTAGAGAGAGAGAGAGAGAGAGAGTAGTACAGTTGTATGTATGTATGTGTGTAAGAAGAAAACAAAAGAATGGAAGATAATACCCGCAATACTATGTGTGGAGTCTTGTAACTTGTAATCCCACATATACACACACACACACACATATATATATATAAATAAATGATATAAAATATATAGAAAAAAGAAAAGTAGAGAGAGAGAAAAAGGGTCCGGGTAAGGGTTGACCTGACCCTTTCACTAGTCACACAGACACACACACACACAAATAAATCAACTTTTTCTCCGTCTTTTGAAACTTTCCAACTATGACTGCAGTGAAATTAAATATTGACTTTCCTCTTTGTTTAGAATGAATATTAAAGAGTAAAAACAGTAAATGGTTTTATCACAGATGAATTTTGCTTTCACGGAGATTCATATCAGAACACGCGCACAGATGTATATACATACAACTGGCTCTGTTCCCATGTATAACGATAAGAGGTGTGGTGATTACATGGAGATTATGATGATACATATATCACTTAGAACAATATCTTATGATGTAGTGATGTCTGCTTTGTTTAATTATTTGCTTTATTTCTCATTTATTTGGTAAGTGACAGTTATAATTAATAAAATAAATATTACCTAGTACAAATTATTTCCTTTTTCTTTTAAATTACGGCCACCTCCCTAAGTTGATGTCAAATTACAAAAGCTCCTCATTTTTTGGTAATTACAACCACTCTTCAACTATGACTCATCTTACGCGTCCACCCTTACACGTCAACCCTTACGGCGTCAAATTTAACGAAATCTTCTAGATTACATATAATATTCTATAGTTTGTATTCGTTTTATGCAAAAATGCAGTTCCAGATGCACCACAAATTTTGATGTTTACAAGCCAAGAGACACATATTATGATCATCTTGTTTCAAGATGTGGAGTTGGAACGAGATAAAACGGGTACAAATTGGAGAATATTCCACATAATGTATAAGATTATGTTAAGTTTGACACCGTAAGAGTGAACATGTAAGACTATTCATAGTTGAAAGGTATAATTGTAATTACCAAAAAAATGAAGTTCTCACAATTTGACTTAACCTCAGGGAGTTGGGCGCAATTTACTCTATTTATTTATTTATTAATTGATAATTGTATATTGACAAATTAAACAAGAATAGAATAAACATATTTTATAAAAATCTATATATAGGGCCGGGCCTAGTTGGTTGAGATGGGTTTATTAGGTTTAGCATCTTGCCCAACTCATTATGGGCTATTATAGTTAGGTGCATATAATTAAATGTTAACTCCGCCTAACACTAAAATTACTAAATTAACCCATCCACTAAATAAATAAATAAAACAATTTCTAATTTATATCCATCTTTTTTTTATTGAATTAAAGTTTAGATGTCTATGCTCAAG
The DNA here is from genome assembly GCF_000504015.1 of Erythranthe guttata. Next base: position 964,753 of record NW_012193538.1, on the reverse strand, counting down.
GAACATATTTATTTAAATAAAAAAATTAATTCTTGTTTTAAATAAATAATAATAAGGAAATTAACTCTAACTTATATACATACAAAATCTTGTAATAATCTCACCACCTTATTTTTCTCAAATGAATGCCATTCATGAAACTGTTTAAAGGGCATTGAAAACCTGAACTTTATCTTCGATCCTATTTTGTACAGCTTTTAATTTATTTAATTAATAACTATTTAATACGATAAAAATAATGAAAATTAATTATAATGGGGTAGAAAGGCTTTAAACAAATTGAGAAACCAATACCTTTTTGTGGTTAAATGCATATCTTCACTAACTTTGATCCGAGTAGTTCACAAATGTGACATTCTTTAAAGTGATCCAATAAATAATAATCAAATCAAATTAAATACGGTGTAATATAACATATAAATCGAAAATATTTTTCCGGAGAACCGGAAAGAGAGCGCTTCTAAGAACCCAAATAGCCGGTAATCGTACATTTGAAGGTCGGGTTGGGTCGGGTGGTTCGGACCCATGAGCTGGTTGGTTGCAATGCATGGACATGTCTATTGACCAGGTATATACAGTCAAACCTCTTTAAATTAATAGAATTGAGACTAACAAAATTATATTAATTTAGTGAAATATTAAATTATCGGACTAATAATTTAGTACACTTTTACCGAGTGGGGACTGAACAAAACTGTTATTTCAGCGAGATTATTAATTTATCGAGATCCTACTGCATATCGTATATGCATGGGATCAAGAAGGGGTCAGGATATTGTGGTGGATGAAAAAAGGTGGCCCAAAATTATTTATTGTATCTAAATTGATAGAAAACTGAGGGGGTCAGGGCCCCCCAAATCAAGTTTTTTTTTCAACAAAAGATTGATGTTATCTGGTTTAGGTTAAGTTGTACTTCATCTCATATAGAATTGTTTCTGCTACTTCAAACTCACATAATTCAGCAAGTTCTCACCGAGTTAGAACCGAAAGAATTTATTATTTAAGCGATGTTAATGTTATTAATTTATTTTGTACTGCTGCAATAGCATCTAATAATAAAGTTCAATTATTATGGATTTTGTGCTAAAACCTAAGACCAACATTCAATAATAGAGCTTTTAATTTGGTGTTTACAACATTTACTGCTCATCTAATTTATTCAAAGTCCCTACCTAATGCTAATAAACCAGTCAAATGGTTGACTCAAAATAATATAACTCCAACTGTTACATTCAAGATGCAAATAAAATAATATAATATTATAATCTCCATAAAAATTCAATAGTTTTAGCAACAATCATCTCCTACAAACATATACTTGAGATCACATTATACATATAATAGCAGCCTAACGCTACAAAATTCGAAATCGGACAAGCCAAAAAGATCGAAATTCCAACCATTTTCACATACTTCGCAGTGTAAACATGTCGATTTAGCTTTTTACATTTTCTTTTTATCACAGTGAAAACAAAAACCACTTCTAAGATAAATAGATGTAAGCGCGCTACAGAACTAACTGCACAGAACTGCAGGGAAGTGTACAGCCGATCAATGTAGAAGAATTACGTAAGTTGCAAACGGAGTTTCTTTTTTTTTCAATGGGATGAAGAAGGCAGCTTCCACAAGCTCTTTGTTGCCACCAGAATTCTCTCCTTTCCGTGCGATTCGGGTTCTTTGTCGTGTATAGAAGCCTTCCATCTTATAGCATGAGAAATACGGTATACTTTGTCTATCACTTCAGGCGAATCTCGAATGACGACTTTGCCCTCCGGGCGCAATATTCTGTCGATCTCCACCATCAAATCTACCATGTTACACCTGCAATATTCGAGGGTTAAAATAGTAACTTCCTATGAGATTGATGAAAAAAAGAAATCAAAAGAAGGAAAAACTAGCATACCTGTTCTTTCCAGAAACAGGATCTTTAATAAGAGACTCTATAGCATCTATATGAATTAGATCGTACGTACGAGGGTACGTTGAGAAAGGCTCACACCTGAAATCGTTAACAATAATGAAATAATTAAAAATTAATTAAAACAAAATTAATTCATAACATTTACTGCAATTTCGAATTGCTAAAAAACTACCCCATGTTACTTTATTGGCAAAAAAAACCTATGATTTACATTTTTTATAGCAATTAGTACCCCTCTGTAGGGAGGGTGGGGGCGGTTGCTAATAAAATAACATGGGGTAGTTTTTTTGCAATTCGATATAACATAGGGGTACTAATTGCAATAAACGCTAACAGTTAAAACTTGAAATACATCAAATTTCAAGAAATGAATAACATAACAGTGTTAATTCCACTCACCAATCATGGTAAACTCCAATAAGCCCTCGGTCAAAAATGACATCGAGTGTGGAAGGCTTTCGAGCGGGGACCACATTCATCACCCAAACGGGATCGGATATTATTGCAGCTGCAAAGCCTCCGAAGAAAGCGTTCATGTCCATGACATTTCGTATCGATGGAGTACCGAGTTTTATGTTCAACGAATTCTTGTAATAAGCAACTCTCCTAATCCACCTTCTCTTGTCAGCTTCGAACACATCGAGCCCGTTTTTAATCACACTGGCTCTTGCAGGAGCTGTTGTCAATCTCTCGGGCCATTTCGGAATCGACCCAACAGCATATTCTCCCTTAACGGAAGATGTCCTGCTCGCACATTTCTTCAACTTAATGTACCTGCAAAATTCATAATCATTACTTAAGCTTACGTTCAAAATCCGACTAATCATGATTCACGATTGTGCCCAAAAATGTGGATATAGATACATATTATATTACCATGCAAAACTTGGGTCGTCAGATTCATCACACAATTCAATCCCAAATTCATTTTGATTAGGAAGACACGAATCGCCATTCGGCTTTTTCCAAATGACCGTGTTTCCATCTACAACAATGAGCTCGTAACACAGTGATCTGGCAACTGCCTGCAAATCGGCCCATTCTTTATCTTGTTTAGGCCACTGTACAGGTGGACCCGAAATGACTAGGTACCCTCCTGGCCGAAGTAATCGGTCAACTTCAAGAAAATACGTCGCATCTGCAAAAAAGCAACAAGTGTTCTTTGTTACAAACGAGATGCAATATATTTTAGAAAAATCCAACAAAACGATAAAGAGGGAAAAAAACTCACTATATGCAGTGAAAGGAATCAAACAACGAGAGCAGTGGACCAAATCGAAGGAGAAACCAGGAAAGGGAAGTCTAAGTGTGCCGAGCATCGCAACAAATGCCGGTACCCCTCTCTCCAAAGCAAACTGTATCTGTGCTTTGTGGGAATCTCTTGGAGCAAAAGAAAGAGTTACAATTCCTTCGGCGAGCATGTACCCACCGAAACTAGCAACCTACAAAAAGAAACGAATGACTTTAGAATTTTTCAAAAAAGATAAAAATTCGTAAGTAAAAGGAAGGTTTCATTTTCATTACCCCACATCCCATATCAAGAGCTGTCCTTAGATTTCCACTAGCAATGGGAATATACTGTTTGAGTTTTTCGATGTATTGTACTGCTCCGTCTGGGAACATTGTGCCGCCACCTGGAAATATGAAATACGGACCTTCTTTTTTCATCCATCCTTGGTGGCCTTTTCTATCGGCTATTTTATTGTATGGCATGTTATCATGCCATATCTGCATCGTAGAATTGAGCAATGATTGTGTAAGAAAAAATGGTACCCTTCAATTTCTTCGAATAGATAATTTAGACGAGCTTTCGCAATACGTTGCAGCAAATGCAGTGTATGTTCATTTTAGATTGACATAAAATCAAAGACTCAATCGTAAACTCCGATCACATTGCAAAAGAGTAATTTAACATTCACATTTAGACTCGAGCTCAAAACACATAATTCGACCGGAAAGCCATACGTTCGACAGCATTCATCAAAGCCCCATTAGCTTATTTTAACACATAATAATCAAGCTAAGATCAACATTTAAAGACAATGCCAATCCCTAAAATGCACCCAAAATTCCTAGAAAATCAAAAACCAACTACATAAAAATTGCTTCTAATCGAACAATTAAGGAATCAATAAATTGAAAAATAATGTAAATCATTTCACCTTGTGCAAACTTTCCGGCCACTGGACCGATACACGGTACCCTTCCGGCGGCGGGATCAAACAAAGCGGCGTTTCAGTCGGCAGAGGGCAATGCCTCTCCCTATAAAAATTCATCTCCCTGCTAAGCTGACTATTAATTCTGGGATCCTCACAAGGCATGTGAGCCACCATGTCGGCGGGGCAAGCGTCGATCGCCACCGCCTGCCGCCCAAGCTCGACCAGCGCCACCAATCTGCCGCGGTGCCGCGGATCCGAGCGCAGGAGCGTCTGCCTCCCCGAAGCCGCCAGCGAATCGCCCAGCGGGGTGAAGACTAAGAGGAAAAAGAGCAGGACTGCTGCGAAGAAGGCGGCGGTGACTATATCCAACAGACGCCATTGCCGCGCGTGGCGGTTCTTCGAGGACGAAAGATTTAAGAGCCCCATTTTTTTTTCGGATTTGTTGTCTTCTTCGAATTCAAGATCTCATTTTTTTCACGCGAAACATACACACACAGTGGGACGTGTATGTGTGTGTTTTTTCCAGTGAAGATCTGAAGTTTGGGGACTGTGTGTGTTTTAAGAGATTCAGGATCGACTGTTATTTTAAATTAATATTTATTTTATTATTAATTTTGGCTGCGGTGGGATTAGTATAACCAAACACGGCGTCGTATACATGTAACACATAAATAATGCAACTTGCATTAATAATAAAATAAAATGTTAAAAGAACAAAAAAAAAGATTAAAAAGTTGAAAATTTTCAATTTTTTTTTTTTTGATAGTTTTGAAAATTTTCGAATTAAATCAACGGAACTGGATTTTTTATTTTTTAATTACTTGTGATATAAATAAATAATGCAGGGATTATAGACTAAGAAACAAAATTAATTAAAAATAGAAAAGTCATTGAAACTTAATTTAGATTGGAGGAAATTACCGTTTTCATCAAGTTTGCACCAATTTCACATTTGGTCACCATGTTTACATAAAACATATTTGATCCCTCATGTTATAATAATTTAACATTTTTTATCATTTCAGTCAATTTACCGTTAGTTCTTTAGTTTAGGCAGTTATGGGCACTGACTTAATTCCGTCATTTTTGACGGAAAATTGACTAAAAATGTTGAATTCTTTTACAACATAATTGACCAAATGTATTTTTTATGAACATGGGGATCAAATGTAAAATTAATGCAAACTTGAGAGACAAAAACTGTATTTTTCCCATTCAGATTGATTTTAAAATATAAACTTGGAAAATTGTTGGATATTACTCAAAAACAAGAGTAATAAATTAATAAGACGAATTAGACGCTAAAGACAAGAGGATAAATTAGTAATAACACAGAAATAACCATAATTTTAAAATATTCAAGACAAAAAAAAGAAATCCACAGTAATTACAAATAAATATGCTCTAGATTAAAACTGACAATGAAGGCTTCAAAACCCGAAAGAAAAAAAAAACCATTTGTCGAATTTCGTCATGACGCACGCTCGGAGAGCCAATGTGCTTCTAGAAGATTCAACACTTTCCGGAATTCTATTTTTCAGAGCATATAAATCTTCCAAAAATAGATTTAAAAAAAAAAAACTTGCATAGCTCTGATATTCTCATAGAATCCCTCAAACTATACATTATTCTAATGCTTCCGTGATGACTTAAGACTATACTCATGCTTGATTAGGTTTGCTCTCAAAAGCATGGCTCTTACTTCCTGGTCAAACTCACTCCCGGTTTGTAGGACCCGCTGGAACGTGCCATTCCTCTGATCAGCATGCCGAGCATACAGAATTTTGTTATGTGAGTCGATTCTAGCCTGCAAGATTAAATAATCATCAGCCGAGTATAAAGCCTAATTAATCCCTTAATTCCTCGTTAGGGAATTAAGATATGCAATAATACAATCAAGGGATTCTCAAATATTTCGGGGTCATATATTTCGGGTTTTTGAATCCTTTGAAGGATATTGCCCAAGAATCTTGAATTCAAATCATAAGATAATCACAATCATATCCGATTAAATCAATCTTATGTTGATTACCTGTATTTGGTCGTTAGTGATGAGACCGGCTAGCTCTTTCTCAAGGCCTGTGACACTTGAATTGAAGGCATTTGCCATCATATTAAGGTCAACGGAGACAAATGGGAGGGTGTACTGAATGATAGCTTTGCTGCGTATTTGCTCGTATAGAGTCTCCACATGATCATGTAAATGGATATCGAGCAACAAGTTTGCCTTGAGATTTCCTAGATATTCCAGACAGGATGCATAGTGGCTGCATTAAAAAAAATCATGTCATAAGACACATAGTCAAACAAGAAATTAAGATGCCAGTAGATTTTAATCAACATTTCGTTACATGTAAAACCGAATTTATCTACCTAGTATGGAAGTCGTTAATGAGCTCCCTTATTTCCGGTACCAATTCCAGGAAATTCCTGAAGTTAACGTTGTCAATAACTTTGCTCTGCCAAAATGAAACAGTTTAGATTGTAAGAAAATTGAAATTCGCAAATGTAATGAAGCTTCACCGAGAAATAATTAGAGAAATAAAAGAACAGTAAGTCTGCCTTCAGTTCAGCACGATCAAAAGTTGCAAGTGCACATAGACTGCCATAGGTAGCAATATCTTGGGGTGCAATTACTTCTGTGTAGCTGTTCCCTAGTTCCGGGCCAGTTTCCAGGAACTGTAAATATCGAAAGAAATTTCAGGGAGATCAAGGGGATTATTAAAAGAAAAGTATACAACGTAGCAAGATAAGTTGGCAATAAGATAGAGATGTAAACAAACGCTGAGCATTGAAGTACTTCGTTATCCAATTAACCAAATGGGTGCAGAATAATATTCAGGCAATTCAATTTCCTATTTGTTTGTCTTTTCTACATTATATTTCTCTATTCGTTCATAATTTGTATCCAACAAGTTGTTCTCAGTTGGAAAAAGCACAAGGTAAGGTATCTTCACTACTTGGACGTAGCATTAAGTTCAAACACGGAACACCTATGCTTAGGAGCGTATACATATCTACAAAGCATTTTCTACCTATGAAGAATACTGTGTATACCCTCTCAGACAATTGCAACCAGACTTCAAGAAACTGGATACATATAACATGAAAAGGCTCAACAAGCTAAACATGTTCCGTACTCATTTCCTATTTCCCGCTTATCGACAATAAACAACATAATCAATGCACCATGGTGTAAGATATTTATCATTTCTGAACTCATACAGCACAGTTTTTAATTGTTTATCCAAGTTTGAAGGGAAGATTAGTAGGCAAACCTTTCGAGCAGCAAGCTTATATTTTTTCCCTTCCAGGTGAGCCAATCCAGCAGCACAGCGTAGCTTTGCAATTGTAACAGGGTCCAAGGCATCTTGGCTTTGCTCAGCCTTGCTAACATAGCTAGTAACATGAGTGAATTGACCCATCTCAATGCTCACCAGAATTGCATTCAAACACATATGAACAATATGTTTAGATGTAGTGCAGTAGTCACGTGTGCGGACATAATTCTTAAATGCTTCTCCAAGCTGACCATGCAGGTAGTAAAAATCTCCAAAATCATTGTATCCCATCCGAATGCTTTCTTTGATCAAATTTGTCTGCACACGAGGAAACAAAGGTGAGGAGATGTAAGCAGAAGAATAAAAAGGTAAAAAAACATAAAGCTATGTGGAGTTGCAGCATTTGGCATCCATATATATGTTAACGTCTTAGTCTAGTTGTCTGATTGGTGAGAGGTTGGGGGTTCGAATTCCTTTGGGTGCGTGTGTTGTACGGCCATTTAAAAAAGGATTAATGCTCTGAAAAGTTTCAGAAAGTTAATATTTCATGGTGCAAGACAACTACAAGAACAAAGGACGAGAAACGTATTTAGTTCTCCAGCAGGCAAAGTAATCACAACCCTGACAAAATCAGTGACTGAACAAAATCTCATTCGGCAACGACGTAACATCTTAAGAAAGATGAGTTAAAAATACCAAATAAAGCAAGTCGAATTCAGAAAAAACCAGTTTCATCAACTATATCGTAACATCTTAAGAAAGATGAGTTAAAAATACCAAATAAAGCAAGTTGAATTCAGAAAAAACCAGTTTCATCAACTATATCAAATCGCTTGCAACATAAAAAATGGAATATCATCAAAATGGATAAAACTTAAAAAGTGGAATACAAAAATCACTGAACAGTTCTTTCCACAGAGATCATCAACACATGCACTATAGATGTCAGGCAATTCACAAAAATGAAAAAATGAAAGATTATGAAAATCAGATCACAACTAGAATTATCTTAGTATATAACACAGAACGTCTAACAAAATTAGCATAAAATTCATCAATTGCAGAAAAAAAACATAACAAGCAAAATATCACAACAAAAACTACAAACACTCATTAATTTCAGTTCTGAAATACAATTTCCATAGATACAACAAATAAAGTGTTTGTTTAGCAGGAGTATTAGACATTCCGGAACACTACTGAAACTCAAGATTTCCCGAAGTATTTGGCAACCCAAACCGACGCCATAAAATCTTAATAATCTCAATTTAGAATCAGTTATATCTTGCAAAAGAAAAATCAAAGAACAGAAAAACTCGGAGTCGATTCTAAATCTCTATTTTTCTATAATTAATACTCCAAAAAAACTGTCCAAACCGACTTCAAAATCCAGATATGAATGCATTGAGCATCTCTCTCAAAGTGTCAGTACTATCAATCAATCATATACAAGTATGCAAACACAGTCAAGATAACATAGTTTCATTGCAGCGAAATTCAGGAGATGACTAGCAAATTCAATATATGATTCAATTAACACTAACAACAGCGAAAGAAAAAAACACAGCATTATTTTGATCGTGTAGATTGCATTGGTAAGATAATCACTATACCCTGTAAGCATTGAGTTCGTTTTCGAGCTTCTCCCTCCTCAACTCGGCCCGCCGGTCGACGGCATCCGCCCAAGCATTATCCGGCCCATAATTAGGCCCCAATCGGCCAGCAATCTTCGCTAAAACATCTCTGAACAGCTGCGTGTTCTCCCCCTTCTTAATCTCGTCATAAGCCATTCGCAGAGCCTCCAGCTGCATCGACGGGACGCCGCACTTCTCGGCGATGAAGAGGAGGCGGGTGACTTTCGTGCGGCCGGTGTACAGAGCCGCGTACGCCTCGACATCGAGCTGCTCGCCGCTGATGATAGGGCGGTGGCGCTGCGATGATTGGGCGTCGTTTCCGCCGTTGATGCAGATCTCGTCCTCGTCGATGATAGTCCCCGCAGTATCGTCTTCCGCTTCCATTGTTGAGTACTAAAACGACGTAGTAACCTAGGGTTTTTAGTTGCTTCTGGTTTCCTTCTTCTCTCTCGTTTGCTGGTTGAAATTTCGAGGGTGCAAAAGTGTGTGTGTGAGAGAGAGAGAGAGAGAGAGATTGATAAGGAAGTGGGCTTCGCACGTGCGGCTTCATGGTTCTGCTTTAATTGTTGGATCGAACATAGGTTTGTGGGCCGGGCTTTTTGCTACTATCTGATATACGGCCCATTTGCAATTTCTCTTCCCAATATTCGTAAAAGTCGTGTTGCCTTTCTTTCACTTGTTAAAATCGCTATCCGCTTGACTATAATATATATTTCAAGATATTTTGTTGGAAAAGATATAATTTGTTGATATTATTGAGATATTTTGTTGCCAAAGATATAACATATTGATATTATTGAGATATTTTGTTGGAAAAAATATAATATGTTAATAGTAGTTATAAATGAGACGATATTTTTATTTTGTTTTTTACATAGGAACCAACATCCACATATTTGGACCGGATAAACAAACTAGAGTAACAAAAAATAAATGGAAACTTCAACTTCTTAACGTATTCGCTTTTCGGACACGTTTTATATCCGACACTCCAGGGCATCTCTCGGACACCTTATGGATCATTTTGCAATTTCTGAAAAATTAAAAACATGTTTGAATAGCGAAATTACAAATATATTTTTTTTCTCTAATTATTTACATGATTTAATGATCAATTGCATATTGATAATTGATAATAATATATATATTTTCAATGAATTTGTATGGAAATGTATTAAAATAACATATATAAATAAAATCTAAAATATGTTTATATAACATATTTATAAATATACTCTCTATACTTTTAATATTTAGACGTTTTCCCCAAGTTCTCGTATCCCCATTATTTGAGGCACGCGACTTTTAATATTTAGACGTTTTCCCCAGGTTCCCGTATCCCCATTCTTTTGGGACATGCGACTGTTTCCCCGTAGCGCCGTTACTGGATCCGTGCTACATAGCGACAGGCTATGATGTTTCACTGTTTGTTAACCTATCTAAGAACATAGCTTTTCTTGAAGGAGTGAAAGGAAAGAAGAACATTAAAAATGTTCTAAAAAACTAGCATTGATTGATTCCTCAAATTATGTACAACAAGCATCCATCTCTACAACAAACTAGCAAGAACACGAGCTCACAAAATCTTCGAAAACTAAAAGCAAACAAAAAAATACCGAGACGAAGGAAAAACAAAAATCGTCTCCGGTGCTAAATAAATAAATAAAACACCCTCTGATCTTCAGCTAACAATCTACAACTTCTTACAAGATTCACCGTCTACGAAAATCAACTCTTTTCCCAAACCGGTCGGGCATATCAAAACAGAATCAACACACAAACCACCTTTGGTGTGCGTACAGTCAATCTGCGTCAACGAGAATTTGATCTTGGTCAACGCGTTCGAGTCCTCGACGACAAAATCTCCGACGTGGTAGTTTATCCAGTGTCCTAGGTTATCCAACATGCACCTGGATACAGACTGATGCCCATCCTCTGTAGTTAACTGAAACTGAGCAGGCTTTAAATCCCAGCCATGTACATTATCAAGATTACGAATCCTACGGTTGGATTTCTTTCCGACTCTACCGAGATGGAGTCTGAAGAACATGCTGTAAGTTCCTTTCGGGAATTTGAACTCGAGATTCCCGTCCACTTCGAGCCACCATATTTGTTGTAGATAAGCCACTGTCTGAAATCTACATGAACAATAAAGAAATAAAATAAGGTTCATAATCCTTGGACAAAAAAAAAATTGATTTTTTTTAATTTTTTTTTTTTTTTGCAGCTGGAATGTAATTCCAACATACATATACATATATCAGAAATACACACCTAGATTCATCAGTTGGAATGTGATTCCAATACCGCCGATCATCTATTCCGGTTATCGACATAGCCTTTGAGGAAATTGCCAAACAAACCCCTCCTGTTCTCTTATCTATCCAAACTTCCTATTCAATTAAAAAAAAAAATCAAAATTAGATTTCGCAAACTCTCATAACCTAAAAAACAGTAATAAAATAAGTGAAATTTGGCCCCAAAAACACACACACACACACACACCTTGGTGCCACCATCGAAAGAATTAGGTCTGCACAGACCGCCATACATGACCTTCTTGCCCTTGTCCGCAAGGCCTAGATCAGGCAATTTGTCGAGGATATAGTTGTAATTGGAGGGGAATTTCGGAATCCAGATGAAATCCGCCGAAGCTGCAGCCCTAAAAGCGCGGTTGACTCGAGCCATCTTCGCGATCTCCGGCGGGTCCAAGTATGAGAGGACCAGTGCAATACAACATTCCGGTATATCCTCCAATTTAGGCCTTTGACTCGAGCCGTCGGAACTTCCCGGCGGAGAAGAAGCGTTTGCGCCCATTTTGATCGCCGGAAGAAATTGGGGGGTTTCTAGAGAGAGAAAATTGAAGGGAAGGTATACGGTTATTAAAGTGAGAACACGAGATTCAGTTATATATAGACAGAGCATCCGCTTTTAGAGCGAGAAAGTGAAGTGTGAAAATGTGAATGGGAGAAAAGTGAAGGATATCAGATATGTAATCGCCTGCATCGGATATGTATGGGTTTCTGTGCACCCGATTTTTTAGATATTGCTTTCCTCTCTTGTTTCATTATGTACAGTTCCTTGAAGTGGTCAACTATGGTGTGGGCATAGTCATTATTTGGGTCGAATTGAATTCCAAATGGTAACGGGTAGGGCCATCCGTCAGTTATTTGGTTAATATTATCATGAATCGTCATCTAACAACCGATCCAGATCCAGATCCAGAAGTTAAATGATACGAACGAACGTTATTTTATTTTTATTTCTTTTAATAATAATCTACGTTTGTGATTGGTTGATCGAGTTTGACTCGATTTGAGGATTAGACCATCCAAACTAACTATTATATCGTGTCTATTATAAATCGAAGGTTGGACAAATAAGCCAATACATAACCGTAATCAAAGTTGTATTTCGAGTGATGGATTAAGAGTCACGATTTTTCGACACATACATTTATTTAAAGTTGAATTGAATACTTAAATAGTAAAACATCGATAAATTAATAACAACACTTAAATAATTGTTTTTTCCTGATTCCGATCCGATGAAAACATACTAAATTAATAGAATTTTATTAGTCTCGACAATATTAATTTATAAATGTTATAAATATCAATTTTATTTTAATACAATTTATTTATTAGAGTCATGTGATACATTCTTGGTATTACACTCCTCTGGGTTCTCTTTTTTCAAGTATTCAATAATTTGCTTGGTCAATATGGTGAGCAAGCCGGTTGAGCCAATCAAAGTGGAATTTAAGAGAAATGGAAGGGAATTGCAGGGAGTGGTACCGGAGAGAAAGAGGACGGACGGCTTGTAGGAGGAGCTGACGTGGAAGCCAAAGGTTCTTATCCAGTTCCACTTGGCTTACAACTTCTGACATAAAGTTGCCACTTGGCTAATAATTAATTCGGACTCAACCAAAATAGAAATAACAAAAAAAATAATAGTATCATTGTTCAGAGTAAACTGCAAAAACTACCCCTGTATAATCTCAAAATAGCAAAAACCCCCCTGTGATAAATAAACTAGCAAAAACCTCCCCTGTGAAATTATTTAAATAGCAAAAACCCCCCTATGGAACTATTTGAGGGTTGACTTGATATAAAAAGACACAAATACCCCTGGAGTCTTGCAATTAGTAAATTCTTATATTTTATAAATATTTTAATTATTTTATTTAAAAAATAATCAATTTAGTTGTTTACTATTTTTTTTTAATTTCTAAACAAATAAATTAAAAAGAATAAATATACATATAATATGTATATATATAAATACATTTTGAGGGACAATTTTGTCATTTCAAGTCTAAAAAATCAGCTAGGGGGGATTCTGCCTTTGACTAAATTTCACAGGGGGGTTTTTGCTAGTTTATTTATCACAGGGGGGTTTTTGCTATTTCAAGATAACACAGGGGTAGTATTTGCAGTTTACTCTCATTGTTCATCCTAATAATTGATACTAGCTTGATTGTTGTTGCTCATACAAATATATTTTAAGAAATAAAATAAAAATATTGTAGACCATCCAACTTAAATTGTGTATATCTATGATTAATTTGGATAATCTAACTAACCTCATTTTTATTTCTTTGGAATTACACAACTATTTTTTTTTTTTGGATTGCATTTCAAAACTGACAAATCAGAGAATCAGTAGAAAAAGAAACGAACTAAACAAATGAGTAATACAAGAAAAAAAAATATAATTGAATTGTTTTGCAATAAAAATTGCAGCTAGATTTGCGAGGCGTGGAATTCATTTGTTGGTTTATTAGTGGATTATAATTTATGACTGAATACCAATCTGCTAGATTTGCTATGAGAAATACGCTAGAAAATACGAGGAGATAAATAAAAAAAATGGAAATATTATTTTGAAAAAAGACGAAATTATTATATAAATACGATTATTTTTTTTTAAGTTGCCATAGCATTTTTGTGATCCAGTCTGATTTTCATCCCTAAATATATACATTTACAAAATATAATAATTTAATTATATATGAGCCTCTTATCCATATTCATAAATTTATGTGGCCGACGCAATTTTGGTCACAAAAAAAAATGATTACATGTCCTATTCTCTTGTCCATGCACTATGCACTTTTCCTTTAATTAATTAATTAAAAAAAAACAAAAGCACCACAATAAATTAAATTAATCCAGCAAAAGTGAAATTTAAATAGTAGCATGTAATAGTGTAACGCTGTAAAATATATAGTATGTGGTTGTTGCTTGCTTCGGCATTATTATAATAATATAATAATTAGCCTTACTCAATTATGATTACAATATATAATTAATTAGCAAAGTTGGGGATGTGGATCTGAGTCAGCAAAATTTCGTAGGCCACAAATGTGACTCAGTTCCGATCCAAGTACACGTCACCATTTTAAACAAATTTGTGTGTGTTGGGTGCAGGTGATCTAGTACTAGATACAATCTAATTTGCTACTCGACAACACTCTACTAATTAATTATTATTTTTATTATTAATTATATAATTCTCTGGGCCTAACAATCTACTAATTAATTAATTAATTAATTAGTTATTTATATCACTGCACAAAAATAGAAGGAAAGTTGAAAGACTAAACCGCCACCGTATACAAACCAGCCACCTTCTTCCGCCACTTTCTTCAATCACCGTCGCTAACGCCGCTGGAAAATATGTTGTTGCCACTACTAAGAGGGTGTCTGGCTAAGCTTATAAGATGTTAAAAGGAGCTTATAAAGTCTTCCAAAGTGTTTGGTAAATTTAAAAAAAAAAATCTTAATTTTTTTTTAAATAAGATGTTGGAGACCAAATAAGATATCTAATAAGTACCTCTACCCCACATTTTTATTTAAGATCTTATAATAAGTAAAAATAGGAAATAAACTTATTATCCAAACACTCTAAAAATTAATCATAAAAATAAGATATAACAGCTGATCAGCTCTAAAAACATCTTATCAGACGTAAGAGTTTATCAGCTGTTTAAAATAAGATTAGTCAAACACCCTCTAAGTCAAATGGATGTGAATCCCACTTTGCATCCTTGAACTGTAGCATTCTGACAATTTACATTCTCGAAGTAAATCTATAGAACTTTGCATCCTCGAAACACGATAAATCATGCACCATGCACCATTAACATATATTATTAATACTTAATGACAATAATTTTATAAAAGATAAATTTGATCTTTTGCATCCTAAAAAATACCGCTAAAAATATTAAATTATCTTCATTAATTGAATTCATTCAGGATGCATTGTGGATGATTTGTTGTGATTTAGGGTGAAAATTGCTATTAATTTTGTTCGAGGGTGCAAAGTGACAAAATACTATATTTCGAGGGGGCAAAATGGAATTAAGCTTATATATAACGTTGGTGGCCATATTTTAGATAAGCCCAAAAAGTTAGATTGGGCTCAATAAATTAAAAAACAAAATGCCCAACAAAATGGGCCTAATTCTCACATGCTACAAAAGGTATACTCGTCTGGCTAAATTCTAATATATGACATTAATGTTGAAATTTTAAATATTTAAAAGCGTTTATTAGGGATAACCCCCTTGTTCATATTTTCTAATGAGGTAGATCCAATTTTTTTTCCCCTTTTTGAGATAGACCCAATTTTGCCAACTTGGCAAAATATATTATATAATTTACCTTTAATACCCCTGTTTTATTTTTAAACGGCTTTTATTTCCTTTACTACTTGATTTGAGATTTGCTGATACGTTGCCTAAAATCACGGAATAAAATTACGTGAGATCATTGGCTGTTATATCAAATCGTGTACAATATTTTTCGAAGGTTCTCTTCAGCGTTCCAGCGGTTTTTTATCGTCTTTGAAGATTTCTGCACCGTCGTTGAAATAGGATCGAATTTGAGCGTTCGTTGTTGGACGTTGTTAACCGGGTATGAATGCGTTATTCGTTTTTATTTTTCGCTCAATGTCTAGGATTGTCGATTACGGTGGTTAGAAATTTTTAAGAGTTGTGTTGATACTTGATTCTATTAAGTAGAACGTTTTTTAACAAAATTATTCCGTCATATATACATCGTTATTTTTTGGCGGATGATGTTTGTTTGGAAGAGGATTGACAGAGTTAGATGAGGATGGTTCACGCATATCGGACCAGAGTTGTTTTATATGAACATCGTAGTTGGTTTACGCATTAATTGAAATAACTGTCCGCTGTGGTCGAGTTCATGTTTTTTATTCCGATCGATAGTTGGTTTATTTGTTTATAACAGCCGATTTAAGTGTGCTGGGTAGTACATTAAAATATAGTTCGTAGTCTTTTTTAAATTAGCGTATGGATTTTGCATTTTAAGTTTATTTTTGATGATATTAATGTATTGTCATTCCAATGTATTTGCAGTCTATTTAATCATTTTTTAGTATTCTGCATTTTTAATTTTGTTTCATGATTTTAGGTTTTTTCGATGGCGAATTTCGTACGGATTTTGTTGAGGTTTGGTGGGTTGGTTGCTATAAAGAGGTGTTTACGATGTAATCGCTCGGTAACTTCGGTTAAGTTTTAAACCGTTTAATACAGTAGTATACTATTATGAATACCGTATGATACTACCATTATCATTTTATTATACTATTATGAGATTATTAATGTACTAGAGTTTTTTAACTCGACATATTGGTTTGATTGTGTTATGATGTGTTTTATGTATTTTATCAAAACCCTAGATTGAAATTATGGGATTATTAATGTACTATTTTATTGGTTATGTTTGAATACTTTAGTGTTGTTCTCAATGTTCTTGTCATTTCAGTGGTATATTTTTGTAACACAATTCATATCACTACTATAACCGTAATATACTATCATAGCAGATCAATGTACTATATTGAAATTATTAATATACTATGTGGTTGAATACTACGGAATCCATAGTCGATTAACGAGATCCATAGTCGAATTAGATCAATAAGATAGTCTATTACATGATACAAGGAAAATTACCCTAATTAATTGATTAGTATTTCAAACAAACATATTATTCAGTTTCCATATATATTATTATTTTTTCATATATATTATTATTTACCTTAATCGTTTTCATATAATAAGGAAAATTACCCTAATTGATTAGCATTTCAAACAAACATATTATTCAATTTCCATATATATTATTATTTTTCCAATAGTCAATTAACTAAACCCATAGTCGAATTAGATACATGGGATAGTCTATTAAAAGATATGAGATAGTCTATTAATTTTAAAACACAAATCCGCCGCCGTCACTTCTCAAATCTAGGGTTTTGATGATTCTTCGGCCCATAGTTGATTAACGAGATCCATAGTAAAATTATACCAGTGGGATAGTCTATTAAATGATATGGGATAGTATATTAATACAGATGTAATTCGACTATGCATCTCGTTAATCAACTATGGGCCGAAGAATTATCAAAACCCTAGATTTGAGTAACCCTAGATTTGAGCAGTGACGGCGACGGCGACGGCGGCGGCCAACGACGATATCACTTCTGGTGGATGTCCTGCCCATCAATTGTTGCAATATCACTGATTTAGTGCTCGAATTCGGTATGCAATTATAACAGATCTGCAATTACACAAACGTGATAGTCGATTTAGCCAAAACATATCAACAAATCGATGGATGATAGCGATTCAGCGAGTGGCGACGACGTACCTACGACAGCTTGCTCGGAGTGCACGAAAATCGTCGTTTCACGGCAGTGCAGACGTCTTCCCCTTTCAATCGGCCGTACCGGGAAGTTGTTCTGGGAGGTTTTGCAGTTTATTCGATAGTGGGTTTGAGATGATAGTGATTTAACGGGAAAATAGGAAGGGATTTGATTTTATTTCAAAAGGTAAAATAACGGGTTTTGTGGGATTTGATTGAGAGTAATTATATAATTAGGAAAAGTTTGGGCTATTATCAAAATGGCAAATATAAATTTGGGTCTACTCCTATTATTTGAATGTTTAAGGGGGTTATATCTAATAGACCCTATTTAAAAATATATATATATATGATTAGTAATAATAAAATTAAAAAAATAAAATAATAATAGGTATATTATTTTATTTTATTTAGAAACTGCAATAACTCCTTCCTTTAGACTTTTATAAAAAGTTTTTACCGCAGCAGGATATTTTACTAATTTCACTTTCACTTTGAAAGTAAATGCATACATTAAAATAAAAAGGTGAAAAGAGTCCTTTTTTTTTTAATTTAATTATTTAATTTTAAATTTGAAGTCAGTCCTTCTTGCAGTTGCATACCCAACACTGCATATGCAAACATCGCTGGGTACTTCCTCTGGTCTGTGTAAAATTTACTTTAAAATTATATTATTTTCCCTCAATATACCACGTTAACGCATATTATTATTCTACATAGTATATATTAATTAATACATAAATATATATTATATACATTAATTAATAAGTCAAATGAATAAAATATTTATGTATAGGAGAAATGGGAAGAGACGTGGATTAATCATTTGTATACTTATTCTTATCTAATCTGTACATGGGTTTTTAGTATGTACTTGGATTATTGTATTGCTGTTGGATCATTTAAATAAAATAAAATAATAAATAAATAAAAAGAAGATAAAATTAGAAGCGATATACAATGGAAATCGTAATATTATTGAACTTATTCACTATATTTATAAAGCATAATTATTTCATAAGACTGATAAAATAAAATACAAATTATTTCATAAGAAAATAATTATAGTATATTTTTAACAATATACTATCCATTATTTATAAATGAGGCTGATTAGTCAATTGTTTTTTTTTTTTTTTTGAATGGAAGCACAGAAAATTCTACTTTGAATTCAGCAACCAATAATTGTGTACTCAGCACACTCACAATTTTAATCTCCTTATATATATATATATATATATATATATATATATATATATATATATATATATATATATATATATATATAATATATATAATATATTTATTTTCTCTCTCCCACTTAATTTTTAATAATTTTTTTTCTTTTTTTTTTCTGTATCATATAAGTATATATTGTGCAGCATTGACTTCAAATAGATAAAAGAAAAATATTAGAGGGGGAGAGAGAGAGAACATGCCAAAATGTTGATTAATTAAATTTATTCCAGCACTTTTAACTTGCAAAAAACTATTGGACAAATCAAATAATTTGCAAATTATAATCATTAAATTAATTACTAATTACCTTAATTACGGCGAACCAAATTAACCAAACCCTAAACATAAAAAAGTGACTACCGCATATATTCTTATCTTGAGAACAAGCTAAAGTGTAGATTTCATTCATGCAAAAAAGAGTTATGCGTTTTAATTTAACCCTTTTCTCTCCATAAGAAGTAAATCAAGAAAATCGAAGTCAAACGTAATTATTTAGCAATTATCTAAAACAAGTAAACAACTACTCTACACGTCAACATGGTGTGTTTTTTTTGTTTTTTTTTTTAATTAATTAATATTTTTTGATGGTATATATATTTTTCAGCCCACAAGGATTTAAACCTAATTTAGAATAAAAACAAGTAGTGGGGGACTAAGTTTATTGAGATGGGATTTTATCAAAAAATGGATATATATAATTTATGCATAAGACTACCTAGTATGGGTCATGAGCTGTAATATAATTAGGATTGCTTTTTTTTTTTTTTTTCTTTTTTTTTTTTAATTTATTTAGGTTTTTTATATAAATCCAGTTCATGTGATGTGTTTAAGGTAGATTTTTTTTTCTTCTTAATTTAATTTAGGGATGGTCCTTCGTTTTTTTTTTCTTTAACTAGGTTAGTTGTGTATTTGAATGTCTAGACATATTTGCTACGTTAAAATAGACAAAAGAAAATTTTAATCACGGTACATCTTCGCCGAGGATTTGTGCTTGATCGGGGGATCGACAATTGTTCCGACTTGGTAGATGTTGCTGCCGATTGAAGGATAAGAGAAGGTAACCGATTAGAAAAGTCGGGTTTTTTATTTTGTATCGAGAAAGCCGTTTCGGAAAAGAAAGCGGAGCTGCAATTTTATTAGTTTACTACGTTGTAAAAAGAAATGTACACTTGTTGATTAAAATAAACAAGATGATAAAAAAAAAGAAAAAAAAAATTTAGGAACCACAAATGGATATTAATAAAAATTTACTCTTTGACCCCATAAAATTGATTTAATTATTTTCAAAGACTTATATTCTGTCAATCGATGATTGATGATTGATGCCTAAGTAGAATGTATATTATATGATGCTGCAAAATTCGCACCTCCGTGATCTTTTTCCGAACCCAACTCACTTAGTTGTGAGAAAACTCATGTAGCGCTGAATTTAGAACCGATGAAGATAAACTAACGATCAGAAAATATTAATGAAAGAGAGAGAATTTTGAAAAAGAGTATTAGAGTGTATTGATGCCATTTCATGATCCTAAACGAGTCTTTACATTTGTTTACATAGGAAATTTCTTAACAAACGTTCCTATTTTAGAATTTCTTTATTAGTTGAAATTTACATTGACTGCTAAATTAGTAATCCTAATTTACATACCTTCCTTATCTATTTAGTTATAATACCTTCGAATCTTCCTCCAATCACTCTCATGCAACTTGTTACCTACCCCATTGATCGTCTCTTGTATGTTCGGATGAGCTGGCTAGCGTTCGTTAATCGCATATCCTAAAGTCATCATTTGGCGAGTTTGGTACTAATGATCCTTCTTCCACAAAGCTTCTAAAGAGGTCATGTCTTCCATGCAAACTGGATCTTTAAGCCCAATAAATCCATCTTAGCCCATATGTGTTTGTCCTCCTATTGTCAATAAGCCCAATGTGAGAAGTTTGACCCAACCTTACCGAACTGACCACCATCATTAGACATGAATTAGTCTAATACGAATTCATTGAGTTAAGTGGAAACTTATAATATTTTAAGTTCAAAATAATTGTGTAAAATTTAAAATATAACAATCTTAACCAACTAGTCAATACCAAGATATAACTATTGATATGTAATTATCGTTGTGATAGCATATTGTTTGGTTTAATGGGAGTGGGTGGTAAATTAAATTAAATAATTATTGGAACTAATAAAGTTACAGAGACTTCAAACTTTGAGTTCGTGTCAGTTAATGTGTCACATTTGTAGATTCCTTCAAATTATAATTTCACCTTGTTACTATATTTTAAAAATAATGGGTATCGTATTCAAAGGTAATTGAGATACTACATGCAGTGAAAACAAATTGGATAATTTTTAATCGTTAATTGTAGTAGTGAAAGTAAACCGAAGTCAAAGACAATCCCAAATCTAAATTCTTCCAATCCATTATTTATTAGTGTAATAATCCTCAAATAGAATTAAGCAATTTTTGAAAAAAAATAGTATATCAAAATTAATTTCATAATAAATCTTTTAATTGAAAATCCAATTATGCTAACCTTAAAATCAACCAAAATTAAATTATCATTAAAAAGGAAAAACAATTTAAATAATTCGAAAAGTCCGATAAAAAAATGTAACCCTTTCATATTCTTCTTACCTTTCATACCATAAAATAAATTCTCTTCCCATTTTCGGAGACTCCCATAAATTACAGAATCACGAGAGAGCGTCGGCGCGTGTTCCACCGCCACCCCATCACACATACATATATGTGTGTGTATCTCTATATCCTTGCATACACGTATAATAAATACAGATATACATATATATATAGTCCATATATCATCTGTCTGTCACTTTCTCTCTCTAGAAAACAATGAAATCCAAAACAAACAACAATTAAAATCACTTCTCTGTATTTTTTTTTGTTTTCGATTTTTCGGTTTCGATTTCGGTTCCGGTGAAAAAATGGCGATATGGGGGAGCCTGACTCACTACCTTTCATTGAGAACAAAGAAAACAAACCTCTATTACATGGCTATAACCACCGTCCTCTGCTCCATTTTCTACCTCATCGGAATCTGGCAGCACGGCGGCGCCGCCACCTCCGCCACCCTCCTCCCCTCTCTTCCATGCAACACCGACGACATCAAAACCACCGGACCCAATCCGAAAACCCTCCCCACCAACGCATCAGCCGTCACCCTCGACTTCACCGCCCACCACACGGCGGAGCTCCTAGTCACACTCTCACCGGCGGCGCGTGCGGCTCAGTTCCCTCCCTGCGACCCGAAATTCTCGGAGTACACGCCGTGCCAGCACGTGGAGAGATCGCTGAAGTTCGACCGGGATATGCTTATGTACAGGGAGAGGCACTGCCCGGAGAAGAACGAGCTCTTGAAGTGCAGGATTCCGGCGCCGCACGGGTACAGATCGCCTTTCCGGTGGCCGGAGAGTCGGGATGTGGTGTGGTACGCGAACGTGCCGCACAAGCATCTCACGGTGGAGAAGGCCGGCCAGAACTGGGTCCGGTTCGAAGGCGACCGGTTCAGCTTCCCCGGCGGCGGAACAATGTTTCCACGTGGCGCCGATGCGTATATTGACGACATCGGGAAATTAATCAACCTCGAAGATGGCTCCATCAGAACCGCCATTGATACTGGTTGTGGGGTAAGCGCGTCGATTATTCTTCAAATTCCTATAATTAAATCACATTATTATTCATTTTTCCAAAAAACACAAAAAATAATTATTTCACCGATAAGTAATTAATTAAAGTTATCACCCCTCAACTTTACATCAATTCCACATTTGGCCCCTATACTTGCAAAAAAACACATTTTGTCCCTTACGTTTCAATAATTTAACGTTTTTTGTCATTTCCGTCAATTTACCGTATCTGTCAGTGAAGTCATTGATTGATGGGCACACGATTGATTCCGTTAGTTTTAATAAAAAAATGACAGAAAGGACTAAAAGTCTTGAATTTTTGAAACATGAGGGACCAAATGTATTTTTTGTGAACCTGATGGACCAAATGTGTAATTGGTGCTAATATGAGGGACGAAAACTGTATTTTTCCCGATCTTGTTAATATGTCAAAAATAAAATATCTACAATGATTTCACCAATAAAGAAGATTGACTTGGATCATATCACATGTAATTAGTATTTATTGATTTTATTAATATTTGAAAATTCGAATAATCAAAGCACAATGTCATAAAGTTAATTGCATGTTTAGGTTGAATAATCCCACAAAGTCAATGGTTCTTTGTCTTCTTCAGAAACAAAATTAATTTTCTATTCAAGTTAGTGAATAAATAAAATAAAATAAAAAAGAATCATTCCTTGAGTATAGGGTCGAGTGAGTAATTATTTCAATTAATTTTTTTTTTAAATTTAGAACATAATTAAACTGTATTTGATTATGATTAAACTGTAACTAGGTTCATAGTTTTTGGCCTTTGAGAAGAATGTTTGGTTGTCACTTGTCATGTTGGAGACGTGTGCATTATTTTCTTAATTGTTAAATCAATTATTATTTTTTTTATCAAGATTTAAAAAATAATTTTTTTTATCAATTAATTATCACAACTAATCTTTGACTTTCTCTACTGATTGGCAAGTGGTATATATAATTTGATGAATTAGAATCTTTGAATCCTTCATTTAGAATAAAAATTAGAGGACTCAAATCTCAATTAGTTAAACTGGATTTTGTAGATGCTACACCTGATGAAATACATCATTTCATCGGGTGATCGTATACTATTGATCTACACGTAATAACACACACTCATGTGTGTGTGTGTTTAGTGGGTGTTATTTATATAGATCAATAGTGCAAAATCGCACAATGTAGCATCTCATAGACTGTTAAACTGTTGAAGATTCCACATTTTCTTCATCTACACTCCGAGAATTAGGGATTACAATTTAACCCGTCCCATTAACTAATGGGGCGGTTACGGGTTTTAAAAATTTCACCCGTTTTCAACACATGAACTCATAGTAATCATTCTTGGAATAGCAAAATTTTCTTGCAACCATTTATTTTCTTGAATTTCTCAACTCTCTTTTAATATTGTGTCTTTTCTAGGAGAAAATAAATGCAATATGTAACAAATAATCATGCCTACAAACATCTTTTTTTGGGTCGAATATTCCAATATAGATAGAAATAATTGATTTTGCAATAAAGTTGTTTTGCTAATTGGCTATATATATATATATATACATTTGTATCTACAAAAAATTGCAATTTCTAGTGGTTCTTGCTTTTAATATTCTGCTGAGATCAGTATCAATGAACAAAGAACTCTGCTGTATTGAACCATAAAAAACAACCTTTGACACTGAAGTTTTTGCTGTCTTTTTCCTTGGCAATAATGTTTATTTTATTTTTTGTTTTTTTTGTTTTTTTGTTTTAATCGTAGGTTGCTAGTTGGGGAGCTTATTTACTATCTCGAAACATCTTGCCAATTTCGTTTGCTCCAAAAGACACACACGAAGCACAAGTCCAATTTGCCCTCGAGCGTGGGGTCCCTGCCCTAATCGGAATAATGGCCACCGAAAGGTTGCCTTATCCTTCACGAGCTTTCGATATCGCCCATTGCTCAAGATGCCTAATCCCGTGGGGGCAATACGGTAATTTACTATACATACTTGGAGATTTTTTTTAAAAAATTAACCTTGTTAGGAATTGGAAAAATACGAGAGGAGCAAAATTTGAATCTGAACTTCTACCCTAATAGTCTAATAGTACATCCCGGTTACCAACTCTCCGAGTGAGGGCATAATTGACTTTTGTTATGTTTTTTTTTTTTCTTTTTCTAATTATGGATTCTTTTTTTGGAATAGATGGGCTTTATTTGATTGAAGTGGATAGGATATTACGGCCCGGTGGATATTGGATTTTGTCGGGCCCGCCCGTGAACTGGGAGAATCATTGGAAAGGGTGGAACAGAAGCAAAGAAGATCTCGGCCGAGAGCAAAACGGGATCGAAAGCGTGGCTCGAAGCCTTTGTTGGAAGAAATTGGTGCAAAGAAATGATCTTTCTATTTGGCAAAAGGCAACTAATCACGTACATTGTAAAATTAATCGAAAAGTCTTCGGAAAACCTCCCTTTTGCGAGTCCCAAGATCCGGATCAAGCATGGTAAAATTACGAACTTAACCTTTCGTTTAGTTGCAAAGTTAGATTTTTTTTTTACATATATTTATCTTGGGTTGACCTACAACAAATATTTATATGCTTCTTTCGTTTCAAAATAAGTGTCACTTTTGACATATTTTTTTAAACAGGAACACTAAGATGGAGGCATGTTTGACTCCATTGCCGGAAGTTTCCGACATCAAAGAAATCTCCGGCGGTCAACTGGCAAATTGGCCGGAGAGATTAACAGCGGTGCCGCCTAGGATCCTCAGCGGAAGCATAGATGGATTAACAGCCGATAAATTCTTAAAAGATACAGAAACTTGGAAGAAGAGAGTGGCACACTATAAGGCCGTGGACCAGCAACTCGCGGAGCGCGGCCGCTACCGTAACTTGCTCGACATGAACGCCGATTTGGGCGGCTTCGCGGCGGCATTGGCCGACGACCCCGTTTGGGTCATGAACGCCGTCCCCGTCGAGGCTGAATCCAACACGCTCGGAGTCATATACCAACGTGGATTAATCGGAACTTATCAAAATTGGTATTTTTTATTTAATTTTAATTTATTTATTTTAAGACACGGGGTTTTTAAGGTTTTGTTAACTAATTAAAACCTCGAAACGATTTCGAACAGGTGCGAAGCAATGTCGACTTATCCAAGAACTTACGACTTCATTCATGCAAACTCCATATTCACCATCTATAGAGACAGGTAAGTACGAATATTTTTTTTTGCCACACGACAAAATCGAATACTTCGACGACTTTAATCGTTTAATTTTATTATAGATGTGAAATTGAAGATATATTGCTAGAAATGGACCGAATATTGCGGCCGCAAGGTAGCGTAATAATACGAGACGATGTGGATGTATTAGTGAACGTAAAGAGCATAATCGACGGGCTTCAATGGGATAGTAGAATGACTGACCATGAAGGAGGACCTCATGTTAGAGAGAAGCTTCTTATTGCTACTAAGCAATATTGGACTGCCCCTGCCCCTGATTCATAGTTATACTAATTTTTTTTTAATTATTATTTTATGTCGATAAATATTATTTAAAAAAAAACATTATTTTGTTAATTTTTGACTTTTTTTTTTTAAATTTTGGGGTTTTTCTGATACTTTAATAGTTTTATTATTACATAATGTCAAATGAGGAGGGAATTAGTACCTGCATTGTCTAAATATGAACTGTGTGGCTGGCTTGGCTTTATTCAAAGCACTCTAAGCAGAGTTTAATTAACATAAAAATTCAGTGTACATTACCATTTTTACCCCTTGAATTATGGTTTTTTTTTTTCTTTTTCCCCCAATATTACTTGCATTTTGGGTTGAAAAACAGGTTGGCCGGATCGAAATTCGTATTTTTTAAAATGAAAGACGGAAGTGTAAAACTAATTCTAATTCCTTTTCAAAAGGTTCTGAAAAGGAATTGAAATCAGAATTTCGGAAAATTGGAATGGAAAAATATATGCAAATTTTAGGAATTTTTTAATTAAATTGGCGGATTTGAAAAATTATTTTTATTTTTACCTACAATAATAATGTCATTTTGACAAAAAAACATTCGAATTTTCGGAATTATTTGGAAATCAAAATCGATTTTGGCAACCGGAATTTCATACATACATTCAAATTCCAATCCAAAAAAATCCGGTAAAAAATAATTATCGTAACAGCGCTTCGGGACAAGAATCATTCGGTTCTTCCGTTTGGAGCATTCATTGAACAAAGTCTGTCTTTATCTAGAGTCTTTGTATCTTGTACGTTTGATTTTATTAGACGATCTGGTAATAAATTGGCACATATGCTAGTGTCGATGTATGGTCATTCTTATAGCGAGGGAGCAACCCTTCCTTCGGACTTGGCGGATATCGCCCAATAATATTGATCGATTCTTCTCAAAAAAAAAAAATAGAAAAATGTTATTTTAAAATTGGAAATTTTCAGATCAAACTCACCAAAAATAAGTAATTGCCAATAGGGTAATGGTCTAGGGTTCGAGTCCCCCCCTCCCCTACTTCCCCTTGTAATGGACTTGAATTTACTCAAAAAAAAAAAAAAGTAATTGCGTTCCGGTTTTCTTTCTCACATTTTATGTGAATTTAAACGGTCAAACATGGTCAGAGGGGGGTTTTCGTTATTATGCAAAACATGGAGGATTTGTTCGTAATTATGAAAATATAGGGGAATTTTGCATAATTAAGCATTCCTTCAGGGGGTTTATCGTAATATAAACTAAAAAGAAATTAGGCAGTGGGCCAGTGGCATTAGTTCTACTTAGTTTAGTTACAAACTCCGAAGCCCAAATTCTCGGCCGCAATTTTCTGCACCAGTTCAATCTAATTCAACACCCTAATAAAAAAAAAAAAAAAAAAAAAATTGTTGATGGAGAGACAACAACAATTTAATTCAACACCTCGTACGCTCTCTCATATATAAATAACGAGGAAATCCCAACACGTTCGCAGCACACTCGTTCGTCGGTGTTTTCTCTCTCACAAAGGTGCGACTTTTTTCTCCATTTTGTTGATTTGTTGCATGTAAATTTTTTTTTTTTAATGTTCGAGGCCGCCATTGTTGTTTGTGTGCTTGCTTTTTGCTGAATTGTTAGTGGGCTCGAGCCAATTTGTGTTATATGATGGTGAATTGGTGATGGGTGTTTTTTTTTTTTTTTTTTTTTTTGGTTGTTGTGTCTGAAATCAAAAAATCCTTAATTCTTCGATAGGGCAGGGCTTATGTTCTTCGATTTGATTAATTGAATTTTGGTTAATTTGTTGTTAGATTCTCATTTGTAAAACCCGATTTGTAAATTAGGGTAATGTTAATACTTCAGAGCTCCCCATAATTACTTATGTGTATAGTTTCAGATTTCGATTAACTGTAATTGGATTAGAGCAATGGAGGATAACCAAAGAGACGGGATTCGATCCGATTTTCTGAAATGCTTTGGGATCGACGTGTCTGTTTATATCATGAGCTTCTTAGATGATCCGGCTGACCTAGTTCGTGCAAGTGCCGTCTCGCACTTTTGGCGCCAATTTGGTGAGTTGTACAATTTTGATATTTTTTAATCTTTGTTCAATTAGGTCACTCAATACTAATGTTTGACGAACTTGAAATGATGAACTGTATTTCTATCGGAGTTATTTAGTGCATGTATATGCATGTAGAAAGAACATGTGTGGCGGATACCATACGTGTGAATCAGGAAATACCATACGTGTGAATCAGGAAAAATTAAGCACCTGCAATACTAGTGTCGATGAATTACGAAATTGTTAAATTGATACAATTTACACACACACACACACACACACACACACACACACACACACACACACACACACACACACACACACACACAATAAGAATAATGTGTGGCGGTTGTACGTTAGTGTATCTCATACTCATGAATTGACACATGCTACAATTATAAAGCCGGCAGAAAAGTCTCGTAGATATGGCGAAGAATAAATCTGTCTGACGAACTATCTTGCTAGGGTTTTATTTTTCTCGGAATAAGATTGTCATTTGTCTAAATTAACGCTATATGAAGATTTTTTTTAATTTTTTTTTTGCATTAAATTATGATATCATCGTTATGAAGATCGTGATTTGTCTAAGGCTTATATATGATGTCATAATTTTTTATATTTTATATTTTTATTTTTCAGTGATTGCGAATGGACTTGCAAAACAGATGTGCTTTAAAAAATTCCCGCAACTCTCCAATATCGTCGCGGTATCCGATGCAAGCGAAAGCGAAAACATTTCAGTGGACCCCACAGCACAGAATATTCTCGAGAGGAATCACAAGGTATATATATCTCTAATTCACGCCCTCACTAAATCGAAGGTTTCTGCAAAGGATTGCATAGAGGATGCAGTTAGTGCATCAAGTACAGATAATTATCCGGAGGAAAGTGTCGTCAATACTCTTACGCCAAGAGATATATTCGTTAGGAGACCTTCTTATTGGTCAAGCAAAGGTCAAAGTAATCCCGAAGTACCCGAGACTTTGATTTACAAATTACAAGATGGTATTTGGGTTATTACCGAAATTAATATTCAACCGTTTGAAGGTATAGTTTTAGTCACTTCATTCTTGGTGTAGTATTTCGTGGTTTGGAATATAATGGTTTTTTTTGTATTCAGCTTTTTTCCAGTCTGGCAAACCCTTGTACTCGTCGAAATTTGTACGGTTTCGAATAGGTCATACGAAAAACGGGAAAGAAATTGAAGGTGACATAAAAAATTTGCCGCCGTATAAGCGTACTGATGACCTATTTGTATGGACTTACACTTCACCTGAATTTCCTATGGCGCAGGTCATATTTTATTTTATTTTTTTTCATTTAAAAAAAAATTCACTCGTTTCCTCTTAAAAATTACTCATTTTCGATTTTTTTTTAAAACAGGAGAATCGTTTACAGCCATTTAAGCTACCAGAACCAGTCGTTTGTGTCGGTGGATATTTGGAGATTGAGTTGTCGGGTCGGGTTCAAAGACAGGAAATGGACGGATTATTCTATATATGGTACGTTTCGCTTTGCTTGCTAATATTATAAAATTCAATATATATATATATATATATATATATATATATATATATATATATTATATTCGAATGTTACAAGGATAATTTTTTGGAGCTGTTTTTCTCTTTTAGCATTTATGGGATTATTCTCTTTTTTTTTTTCTCTCTCTCTAAAATCCCGTTTACACACACTAACGGTGATGATTTGCACACTGCAGTGTGTGTTACGTTCGAGTTTTAGGACAACCCCTCTCTCCTGCATTTGAGATAAGTAAGGTTGAGCCAAATGGGAATATGGAGCTAAACTATTACCCTGAAAATCTGAAATCCGTTATGGAGAACTCTTCCGTTAGTGCCCCTACTAATTTGCAACCACTCGAAGAAAACATTTTGTGGGAACGAATAGGTTTGCTGGAGGATCTATTACGTGGCATGCAAGATGGGGTTTTGCCCGTACTTGAGGATTTTCCAGATCTCGATGCTGATGTGGATGAGGATGATGCCTGATTCCTGCTTACAAAATTGTTCGATTATTCGACTACTTATCGATCAAATTTGCCCCATTCCTAAACAGGACTTTTATAGAGCATATATATGTGTTGTGTAATGTTGACTTTGAGAACCGAGTTTTCTTGATAATGTATTATGCTGCGAAGAGTCTAATAAATAATTTTATAGACTTTGTAATGATCCAAAAGTAACATTGAGGGTTAAATATAATAAAAAGCATAAAATTGAGGGGCGTATTATTTAAATTTATGGATTAAAAATCAAATCAAGCTATTCAATACTGATTCGAGATTGCTCGTTGGAAGCTCGTTAGAGTCGATTTGTCAACATAATGAAGATAATTTTACAGAGTTTAGTTCGATGATGTATGAAGTTCGAGCTCGAAAAATCAAGCTACTTGAACTTAATTCGTATTCGCTTGATTAGAACTCGACTCGATTGCTTATCAATTCATTTTCTCTAAAAAAAATAATTTTTGGGGGTAAAATGGAAAATAATAAAGTTTTGAGGGGGAAGTACTTACAAACTTAAATGTTAGTGGGTAATGTGAGTAAATATTCAAATTTAGTTGGGGGGTGGAATCGTCATTTTACAAAGTCTGAATTGTGTTTTCCTCTTCCCTTGTTCTTATCAATTTTCGTAATTTGGTGGAAATTCCCTCTGAAAGCTCAATTCTCTTGATCGAAAAGGTTGGATCTTCATTACAATAAAAGGTAAATTCATTTGATCTGTACGATTTCTCTGTTATTCTTGCCGAATTTAGGTTTTTCTGTAATTTATTGCTGGTGCTTGCCCCCATTTTGCCTGTTCTTATGTTTGCATTTTTGCCTTTTTTGTTTTCTATTTAAATTTCAGTGTATGAATACAATTGTGAATTTCAATTGTGTTTAATTGTCAGATTTGAACTACATTAGCCCTAATTTTACTAATTCGTTGTTAATTAGGGCAGAATATCTGAATGGAGGTGGATCTCTTCGCGAACGATGTAACTTCTCACATCCTGGGATTTTTGAACGATCCAGTTGATGTGATACGCGCCGGCGCCGTTTCACAGTCGTGGCGTCATTTCGGTGAGTTGACTCAGCTGATTCCGGTGAGTTGAATCAGCTGATTTCAGCGAGTTGAATTATTCAAAAATCTTTTTTTTTTCCAGTAATAATGTTAGCTTGTTCACCTTGGGGCAGTGATTGCAAATGGAATTTGCAAAAAGCTATGGTTAAAAAGGGTTCCTATAATCACCAGCATTGCGTGTGAAGTCGAAGAAGGCGACGGGATAATCAAACTGTTGGATATCGGATCTAGAAACTCCGTCAACTGGGAGACTCTCGAGACCGAACATAGAATCTTCTCTTCTCTCCTTCACCCTCTCGCGAAACAGATCGTTTATCCGAACGACATCTTAGCTTTCCCGATCGGTGCTTCGAGCACAGATCACGGTCTAGCAGAAAACATTATCAACACTCTGACTCCGATCGACCGATACCCAAACGGTGCTTCGTACTGGTCTAGTAAAGGAGAGGTCGATCCCGATGTACCCGAGAATATAATCTACAGACTCAAATCGGGTGTGTGCATTGTCACTGAAGTCAATATACGACCCTTTGAAGGTGATCTCTCTCTCTCTCTCTACCTAATTCCCTTTCAATTTTCGTTGTCCTCGTCATTTTTTTTTGTTATCTTATTTTGTTACTTTAATTTGTTGTCAGCATTTTGGGAGTTTGGAAAGCCTGTTTACTCGGCAAAGTCGGTGCGTTTTCGGATGGGTCATCCGAAATCAACACAAGATATGGGAATGGAAGTATTTCCGGTTGACAAGCCTTGTGTCGACAAGTACGAATGGACATATACTTCACCGGAGTTTCCTATGACACAGGTTCGTTTACGTTTTTGATAAAAAAAAAAAAACCAAAAAAAAAAAAGAAAAAAAAAAGAAGGAAATTGTAAAAAGATCAAAATTTTCATTCGAAATTACGGGTGTTGTAATAAAACAGGAAGCATGCTTGCAACAATTCAAGCTACCAGAACCCGTCATTTGCGTCGGAGGGGTTTTTCAGGTGGAGCTTCTCGGTAGGGCCCAGATGGAAGAAATAAACGGACTGTACTATATATGGTAAGTCTCGCTAATTTTCTGTTTTCTCACTAAAAAAACCCATTTTCTCCTTAATTTATTTACTAAAGTTTTACTTAGTAAACTCGTTGTGTGGTTGCAGTTTGGGTTACGTTAGGGTTTTGGGGCAATCTCTTGACCCGGCATACAATCTTGAAATGTATCCATCGGGAGAGTTTGGGCTAAGGTACTATCCGCATGGTCTCGACTATGTTCTTAGAAGCATCTCCGGCGAGAGTGTGCCGTCTAAATACGACTCCGACGATGAAACTTCGGCGGTGATGGCGGCTTTACTGCCCGCGGAGATGGTCGAGGAGGTGCTTATGTCCGATGAAGACGAGTGGTGGTGATGAAACTAATGCCCTGTTTTTTGTGTGTATGTAATATAATTACATGTACCTATATTTTATAGTAGTTTGATATATGTAACCAGAGCTTATGTGGATACGGTTTACTTGCTAATTGCAAATACCTGAATGTTTACAACATATGTGCAAGAACAAGAAACTTAATCGTTCAAAACGGGGGCATGATTCGAACCCTACACCCCTACTCTAATAGTAGATGCTAGGTACCAATTTTATAGAATTTAATAAAATTAATAAATATTAAGTAAAGTTGATTGATAGATATTACTTGATTAACTAATTTTTTAGCATATTAAAAACTATTTTTTAGAATGTTATTTGCCAACTGAAAATATATATTATGCTTGTCTTTTAGAATGTACCCTAAAACTTATTAGGTGCTCTAAAATATTTATTATGCTTGTCTTTTAGAATTTACCATAGAACTTTAATTTCATTAGGTGCTCTAGAAACCGACCCATGCAAATATTTATTATGTTTCTTTTAGAATGTACCCTAGAACTTTAATTTCATTAGGTGCTCTAGAAACTGACCCCATGCTGCAAATATTTATTATGTTTGTCTTTTAAAATGTACCCTAGAACTTTAATTTCATTAGGTGCTCTAGAAACTGACCCCATACGGTAGGATAAAATCAATCATCATCATAGGAATACACTTATATGAGTGTATGTACAATATTATGACAAAATAAAGTTCCAAGAGATTGAATACCTTCGAACTGTTTCGCACCATTCGTAATTTTCCTACATAAAAGACGGCAAAATCCTTGTATACCATCTTCCTAATTGTCTTTGGGTCTTCCAACAGAAATCGACCATGTGCTAGGAGCTTTCCTAGGAGTATGGAAATTGAAGCACTCACTAACTAGACCACTGATGTCGTATTTACTTGTTATATCTGGCAGCTCACTGCCTTTTGCCTCTGCATTAAACGAATGTATAAGAAATCTTAATAACATAAGAGAGTTTAAAAACCACTTACCATAAAACTGTGACGAACCGCAGAAGCTACACTTGCAAGTAGCCTGACCAAAAACAGATAAACAAGATAAAACTTACCACATTAGACATACGGATCAAATTCCCGCCTTCCATGCTTGCAAAACACAATCTCTCAATTGCATGGGAGCTGTAAAATTGCTCCCAGTAGTCCATGGCACTCGCATGATGTTGTTTTTCGTGATTATATAAAGTGAGCTGCGAAATAGAATGCTCTGCTATTGATTCCTCCAGTTGAGAATTTCGATGCTCGAGCTGCTCCAACTGATACATTTGAGATTCATAGGACTTAATTAACTCCGATTTATATAAACACACATGCTTATATATACATATACATATACATATATTTCTTATCCTAACCATAAAGCATCCAGAAAACGAAATGGGAAGACCACAATTGACGTCTATATATGAATTAACATCAAAATTATGGTGATCCCTATAAGCATTGAACCTGAAATAAACATAAGAAAGCCTTAGCAAGTAGTAAAAAAAATAAAAAAAATGTTGTCTAAGAAAATCAACGAAAAACAATAAACACATTTCAGCTGTTAGCGTTGTGTAGCCCTCATAAATTCCAACTTCAGACTGCAGTGGTACATGTAGTTCAAATGATTCCGTGCATAAATCAAAAGATAAAATCTGCATTAATCATTACATCCAAATTAATGTATTTAGTTATATATTGGTAAAAAAAACAATGAACGAATAGACCACATGATTACCTTAGCAGCCTTGTCGTTGGGGAATACCACGCGAATATTTCCTCTGTAAAAGATGGAAAAACGCTGGTATTCCATTTTTCGAACTACTCTATCCTCTAACAGCAACATATTTCCATTAGCAATGATTTTTGCTCGAGGAGAACAAAAATTTATAAAGTCCGAAATTAGACCATTCTCAAATTTGCACTTCCATGCACGTGGAAGTGACCTTGTAGTCGCCTCTGCATTCACAAATAAAAAGAAAGAATAACACAACCCTTTAGAACAAAAAAATAATTGCACAATGCCCCATGATTAAAAACTTTGCCAGAGTTTAGTGTTAATAAGTTCAGTTTAGTCATTAATTTTGCAACAGAAAAATGAGCATCTTATTTGTTTCAAGAAGAATGAGCATATATTATTTGTTTCAACAGAAAATTATGTTTACTTTCTTTTGGTTGGTAAAATCTATCATGAATAATTAAATAATTGGATGCAATGCAAAAACAATTACTTAAATGTAGTAGTATAGAGGAAATATAGTATATCCTATTTATTTTGTAAGAATAATATGATGGACTTAAATGTAATAAAATTCATACATATACTTTTTTAAGTACCATATTATGTAGAAAATTCGATTTTAGAGATATTGTTAAACACATTTTTAGCAGTATATACAGTGCATCCTAAGAACAAATAGTTATAAATAATTAAACATTCCATAAATTAAACATCCTTGTATTATTACAGCTATACACTTACTTTCATGATATATATTGTAGATAATAATGAATTCGTAAAACTTGTTCGAGAAATCAATGTGTTCATAAAACTCGAAATTCTTAAACAAACGGTAAATTCGAACTAAACATTTTAATTTTTTCTTTTCTTTCCGAATTGTACTTATGAGAAATCAATTGACAAATTTAAAATCCAATCACGAACACAATTAGTAGCAAACGATGACCCATCGGTAATCTCTCCTATGTGCAGGAGAAGTTAAAGAGCACTTACGACTTCGAAAAAAATGCACGTAAAGTTAGAGATAACATGTTCCAAAAGGGTTTTTACGAGAAGGGTCAAAGCTTGTAAACGGGTGTAATGCCGCCGAGCAAATAGAAATTGAAAGAAATAAATAACAAAAAATAAAATAATAAAAAAATCAAGACAGCGAGAAAACATAGCCCACGATGCCAACCATATTTTTTTTTATTAATAATTATTTAAACTGGGAGGGTGGCTTTTTTGTAATTTTCAAACTTATATCAAACGGTGTAAATGTCAAAGGTCTGAAAACTAACGGCGGAAGCAACATTGAGATAATTTATCAAGTACGGGGGCAAATCGATGTAATTGAGAGTAGAAGGGAAAAAGTGATATCGACCCAAAGTGTACAAGGGGGCAAATCGATGAATTGGGAGTAGAAGGGGAAAAGTAATATCGAGCCAAAGTACAATGGGGCAAATCAAGACAATTGAGAGTACAATGGGATGAAGTGATATCCAGCCAAATTCAAGGGGGTAAAGTGGAATTTACCCTTATTATTATTGAGTTAATTGCAATAGGTACCACTTTGAAATACGTAATTCGTAAATAACCCCCGTCAAAAAACATATGACCCATGTACCCCCAGGCTAAAAAAAAGTCAAGGTATCCGTACCCCACGTGTCTTTCACGCGCTACTGGAGCGATTTTCTCTTCATTTTTGCCTGTGAAATGGCAGAATTGCCCCCAGCCTGCCGGGAAAGCTTCAATGAAAACAAACTCACACACGCCACCAATTCGCCGGGAAAATGGCGCCGCCTCCGTCATCTGAACAGTTATTCCCCCCCTCAACTACCCCGTCGATGGATTTCCTCTGCGGTGGTGCTTGGCGAGCATCGGATTTTGTAAAGAAGGGTTTTATTTTATTTTTGGAAAAATGCAATTCAGTCCCCATATTTTAAGCATTTGATTGCCGCTTCAAACTTGTATTTTGAATTTCATTTTAATAAAACAATCAAATTAGAGCTTTACTCGAACCGAACACAAATCAAACTTCATTTATTGTACACATACTATATTATTGTCACTTCTTTTTATCCTATAATCGATAGGATAGCTCGACTATGAACCGAGCCTCAACATTTATATCGAACAAAAAATATGTATTCAAACTTGAGCACCGAATACCTTAATTTGAATTTTCGGCCCCCAACTCTTCTAGTTCATGTTCAGAAAATGAAAAGTAAAATTGAATTATGGCAACCATATTTTAAACTTATATCAATTAGGGGGTTGCCGTATTTTATAGTACTAATATATATTTTTCATAAATTGCTTCGAAATATCCAACATATAGAAACTCAGTATATTGCTCAAATTAATTCACAAATGATTTATCAAACTGAACAAACACTTGTTCCCAAAAGTTACTTTTCAGAATGATGGTATATATGTATGTATATACAACAAAAAACAGAGATAGATGTTTTAGCACAAAATATTATTCCCCTCGATTATTAATAGATGCCAAATCTAGCTGCTGCAGCTGCTGCAGCTGCTGCTCACAATTCAGTAGTCGCTGAAAACAATAACGTTCAAATATATTAATATTGCATATAATTCTCACGTAGCAATTAAACGACAATCAAGACTTAAAACGAGTATTTAAAAGTTGATGCACTGTACCAAGTTAGGGTTCGATATATTCGACGTATCTTTCATATATTCTTCAAGTCTCTGAAGATGAGAAACGGTCGGTCATATATTCATTAAAAATCAAACTAATATTTGTTGGAGCAAATAAATACTTGTCCTTATCACAAACAAGATTTCTGAAGAACAGAGGATTTATATATATATATATATATATATATATATATATATATATATATATATATATATATATATATATATATATATATGTCTTAACATATAGTGTCTTCTATATGTATGAGGAAGACCAATACTGTCTATATGAGAGCTGATATCCTATCTACGTACAGCAGCGTATCTCTCACACCTGACATATATCAAACAAAATCTTTTTATGTGAGATATATAACGCACAATATATATATATGTGGTATTAATTACACCACAAGAGTGGTACATACAACTTCTGCA
>NW_012193538.1:853265-924201 GCF_000504015.1 Erythranthe guttata | reverse complement strand
TCATCAAACGAGCAGTCTCAATCATTTGAACTTTCTGAAGATGAGAAACGATCATATTTTCAAAAGTGAAACTAATATTTGTTGGATTTATTTATTAATATATATATATATATATATATATATATATATATATATATATATATATATATATATATATATATATATATATATAGGTCTTACCAAAAAGCATCCACGATGTAATCGAGGGAGACAAGTACTGTCGATATGATAGTTGATATTAAACTTACGAGCAGTCGCGTAATGCTTAAATCTGACGTAAAACAAACAAAGCACAAAAACAGAATCTTTATGTAAGAAATATACAGAAAAATAAAGAAATAAATGGGATTAATTACACAACAAGATTGGTACATACGCCTCCGCACTGACTAGTACATTGCGTTCGTACACCGTCGGATATAAAAATGACTGCAAAAGAAGAAGACAAAAAGACGGGTTTTTTTGCAGACGAGATTTCTGAAGTGGTCGAAGAGAAAGCTGTAGAAATACATTATACGTACCAATGATGGTGGTATTTGATCACTTGGAATACTGACTTTAACAGCTTCAGCACAAAATCTCAATGATAATATCTGCATTAATAATCATATAAACATACAAATAGTTCCAACATTAATCTAGTACAACATATTAATTCGAATATATATATATATATATATATATATATATATATATATATATATATATATATATATATATATATACACATATATATATATACATATATATATATATATATATCTTAGCTTCAAAAATACCTGAGAGTGTCTCTTGGTGTATACGATACAAATTGTACCCATGAAAATTATGTCAAATTCTCTGTATATCATATATCTACAAGATTTGTGGCTTTCAAACAAAAAAGTGTCATCTGGTAAGAACTCTTGTCGAGTCTCATTTAACTCGATGACATCACTCATTAGCTGAGTCTCGTATAAAGATTCGAATACAAGTGGCATTGACTCGGGAGTTGTCTCTACAAATTCAGAAAGCAAGCTACATTATATAAGTTATACTCTACAAGAGATCATATATAATAATCTAACTAATTTCCCGTTTATTTCGATAAATAAAGATCGATGAGCAGATTATAACTTACTAAGAATATTCCGCGACAACGATCCACAGATGTTACACAGGCTAACATTCTGACCAAAAAAAAAACAGTTAAAAACAAGATAGAAGAAATTTGAGGGGAAAAGAAGAAAGGAAAAAAAAAACCAAGAAATTACTCAAATTACCCCAATTAAATCGGTACGGGGCTTTGTGAACAACTCACTGTTTTCGCATCTCTCGAAACACCACGTCTCCACGGCGTTCGGGTCGTAAAATTTTCCAACAAATTTGCTCCAAAAACCAATATTGGGCTGCCACATTTTCAAGAATTAAAACAATTTATGATTAAATATGCCAAAGAATAATTGAAATAAGCTATTATATATATTAATGAAATGTGATTCGTATATACAGATTTAAAAAAAAAAGGAAAAAAGTTATGACTGACCGGACGAAAATGATCTCGTCGACCATTAACGTAACTATTGAACTTGGCTTCATAATCGCGGATGACTTTTGTCATATTTGCTTCAAGCCGGAGTACCCTTTCGAACTCTCGATTCTCGTTCACCATTTCTAGCGGTGTCATAACACGTGGTGATTTTGGTGATCGAAACATGGTAGCGAAATTCCTTTTTTCAAGCTTCAAATTTAAAATCAAAAACCTGCATGAGAAAGCAAAGCAGAGATCAATTTAGGGGATTTTACTAATACAAGAATATATATATATATATATATATACCTAGAGAAAGAATTGAAGCAGAGCTTTCTTGAAGATCGGAACCAGAGAGAACTATAAGAGAAGCTTGAAAATATTAAAAATGGTGAGAACTATTAATAGTAACTGCTACCAGTGAGCAGTTAGTTGCAAGCCCGAAGGACTTTTTTGATTGTGAAATTTAGCGGGAAATCACAAGGAGAGTTTGGAGCTGAATATATTGGGTAACTGCTACTAACTACCCAATTTGTTATTATTATTGAGATAATTGCAATACGTACCCCTTTGAGATACCTAATTCGCAAATCGTGTCTTTCACGCGCTGCTGGCGCGATTTCCTTTCCATCTTTGCCTGTGAAATGGCAGAACTGCCCCGAGCCTGCCGGAAAAATCGCGCCGGAGGTTTTCACACTCGACCTCGATGCTAATACCTCAACAACAACAACCTAATTCGCCGGACATTTCTCTTTCTCTGTGACAGACAGCAATTCCAGAAAATCACAGCAAAAATAGCGGCCAAACTAGTCGCCGCTGCTTCTCCAATCCACCACCGCCAGGCCACCTCTTGCGCCGCCTCCGTCATCTGTAACAGTTATTCCCCCCCTCAGCTACCCCGTCGATGGATTTTCTCTGCGGTGGTGCTTGGCGAGCATCGGATTTTGTGAAGAAGGGTTTTATTTTATTTTATTTTTAACGATGAAATAATGCAATTCAGTCCCCATATTTTAAGGATTTAATTGCCGCTTCAAAGTTATATTTTGAATTTCATTTAATAAAACAATCAAACTAGAGCTTTACCCAAACCGAACACAAATCAAACTTCATTTATTGTACACATACTATATTATTGTCACTTCTTTTTATCCTATAATCGATAGGATAGCTCGACTATGAACCGAGCCTCAACATTTATATCGAACAAAAAATATGTATTCAAACTTGAGCACCGAATACCTTAATTTGATATTTCGGCCCCCAACTCTTCTAGTTCATATTCAGAAAAGTCAAACTGATCTCAAAAGTCAACCTTTTCATATATGTAAGATAGAAATGTATAATATCCTACTACTTATAGATGCAAGAATTTGGCATAAAGTTTCTGGCAGAAAATAAGGCCTATATAGTCACATGGTTATATTGCAATGTAGCTGCTGCAGCTCTCAGTTCCCTTCTTGTCGTTTGTCGATTAATGCGATCAAGTTCGCTGCAAACAATAACCTCTCCAAGTTAATTGTCATCTCATATATATATATATATATATATATATATATATATATATATATATATATACATATATTTTCTTGCAAGTTCACATGAAGAAATTAAACGGAACGAAAAATCAAGAACTAAAACGATGTAAATATATAGTTGCACTGTAGTACGTACCAGTTGGTCGACTACCCGTGTCGTTATCATTACTAGGAACAAAATTATCAAGCTGCTGAGAAAACATACAAATATGGTCAGATCAAGAGTGAACAGAAATAAATATTAAGGATATATATATATACACACGTTTCGTTCGTCCTCACCATAAAGGATCTAGTATACAACCGAGGAAGACCAAATCTGTCTATATGAGAATCGATATCAACCCCATAGATAGCAGCGTAAATCTCAAATCTGACGTAAATCAAGCAATGTATAAAACCAGGAGAGCATTATCTAAGAAATTTATAGCCAAATAAGAAATGGTACATATATACCCCCCAACACTGATTGCTACAGACCGAGTCAGCTGCACTCCTGGTGGCTGCAAAAAGAATTCAAAGCAAAAAAAAAAAATGGTTTTTTTTTCAGACAAGATTGCTGCAGTGGTCGACGAGAAAGCTGTAGAATAATACATTATACATACCATATATTTCGATATTTGATGACCTGGAACAAGGACTTGAACATTTTTAGCACAAAAGTTCCATGATAATATCTGCATTAATAATCATATAAACATACAAACAGTTTCAACATTAATCTAGTGTGTGTGTGTGTGTGTGTGTATATATATATATATATATATATATATATATATATATATATATCTTCGTAAAAAATATACATATTGCGAAACTTCAGTTATACCTTGGCATTAATCTTGTTGAACACCACACCAAGTGTTCCTTCGTAAACTACGGTAAAGTCTGCGTATTTCATATGTCTAACAGTATTTCTGGATTCCAGCAAAAAGTTTCCATTCGGTAAGAATTCTTCTCGAGTCGTGCCATAAAGGATGACATCACTCATTAGACCGGTCTGGTATTTAGACTCCAGCACATGTGGCAGTGACTTGTGATTTGCCTCTACGTATTCAGAAATCAACCTCCATTATTATATATAAGTTATAACACACTTCATATTTGCCCTAATAAAGTATACTATAAGAAATCATAATACAGTAATTTCCCGTTTAATTCGATAAAGAAAGATCGATCATTACTTTAAATCACTTACCAAAAATTCTATTCGACGACGACCCACAGATATTGCATTTCCGAGCATACTGAGCCCACAAAAAGAAAAAAGAAACATTCAATGTTTGACAAATAAAATCGATACAGAATTAGTCAATTAGATGCTGTTTGAAATAAAAAAAAAAAAAAAACGATATATTGGCATGAGATGTACGTACCCCTTCAACTTCCATACAAATCGGGTTTTTGCACATCTGAATGTCTTTGCATTTATCGACACACAACTTCTCCACTGCTCTCGTGTCGTACAAATCGTGAACAAAATTACTCCAATAACCGGTGTGAGGCTGCCATCACATTTTTGTCAAGAACTAAAGACAATTCTCTTTGAATAATATATAGCAGACTAAATAATGTATGACTCACAGGACGATAATACTCTTGTTGAGCATCAATGTGCTTCTTAAAATTAAACCAACATACTCCGAAGAAGTTTGGCTGCATCTGGGCTTGCTGATTACGATGCATTGCTAATGAAATCCTTCTTTAAGTTTCGAATCTAAAGGTCGCTGCACGTAAACTCAGAACCTGCATGAGAAAGCAGATCAAATTTAGTGGATTGTACTGAATATAATTCAACAAGATTCATAATTCAAGAACATATACAAGAATAGATTACCATATATATGTATGTATATATGAAGCAGAAAAATTCAATAAACGGCAAATGTTATCAATCTGTAGAACATAAAACAACTAAAGGATCTAAATGGCTTGAAAAAAATCGGAACACAAAATGGCTTGTACCTGACCCGAAGAATCCAGAGAAAGAATCGAAACAGAGCTTTCTTGAAGATCAGAACTCGAAAATATTGTGCTGTTGAGTTTTTTTTTCTCTTGAAGAACAAATGGAGAGAGAATTATAACAGAAGATTGAATATATTAATGGTGAGAACTCTTAATTCTTAACTGCCATCAGTGAGCAGTTAGTTGAATTTAGCGGGAATATATCGGGTAACTGCTACTAAGTAACCAATTTATTATTATTATTATTGAGTTAATTGCAATAGGTACCCCTTTGAAATACCTAATTCGTAAATAACCCCCGTCAAAAAACATATGACCCATGTACCCCCAGGCTAAAAAAAAGTCAAGGTATCCGTACCCCACGTGTCTTTCACGCGCAGCTGGAGCGATTTTTCTCTTCATTTTTGCCTGTGAAATGGCAGAATTGCCCCCAGCCAGCCAGGAAAGCTTCAATGAAAACAAACTCACACACGCCACCAATTCGCCGGGAAAAATCGCGCCGGAGGTCTTCACCCATACTCATACCTCACAACAACCGATTCTCCGGCGAAATTCCGAATTCGGGAGAAACCAATTCGCCGGAAAACCTCTGAGATTTCTCTTTCTCTGTGACAGACAGCAATTCCAGAAAATCACCTCCGCCCAGCAAAAATAGCGGCCTTCAAATGCTTGATCTGCCAAACCAGTCGCCGCCGCTTCTCCAATCCACCACCGCTCAGCCACCTCTTTTCTCTCCTGCGCCGCCGCCGTCATCTGTAACAGTTTTTACTACTCAGTTTCCTTTTAGGACGATAAAAATTAAAGGGTTGGTCGCTGTTAATGGACAAAGGAACTAGGTTTAATGGTTTTTAGAAATTTGCAATTCAGTCCCCATATTTAAGCATATTTAAACTAAAATGTTCATTTCTTTTCTGGTTTTTTCCCAATGTATGTAAATCTTGTACAATATAAATAAACATTTGAAAAGGGCAGCAAAACATAAATTTATTATTTGGTTCCAACAGAAACATAAAAAAGGATGCTGTATACATTATTATTGCTATTACTA
This sequence comes from Erythranthe guttata, assembly GCF_000504015.1. The sequence continues at coordinate 918,143 of NW_012193538.1, read as the reverse complement.
TTGTGCAGCAAAATGAACAAACACTTCAGTAAATTTTGCTCAAATTCATTCATTCATTCATACAGCTTCGCCCTAGTGTAAATCATTGTTGCATTACATTCGAGGCTTTCGTTTAACCTCAACTTCAGGTTGTCTTAGTCTTCGGTGGAGACGGAAGCAACTGCACACAAACACAAGTCAAAGTTATGTAAGTAAATTTACGATCGTTTTTTCAGTCAACATTACACAAAATATAGTAAAATGAAGATAACCTGATAGCAAGAGATGAGAGAGCTCGTAAATCCAAATGCACCCGTTACACGAGGAGTGATTTTCTTGGGTGCTAATTGAAGCAAACCCACAGCAACTACCAAATCCAACCCTGCTTTAACGAGGGCTATAGTTCTCTCGTTTGATTTCTTCACTTTACTCTGATATTCTTCGTTCTGTTGTTATGAAAAAATAAGTAGATTTCTGAGGTTGGAATTTTCCGTAACTAATTGTTATATTTTCAAGAAATCGCGAACCTTGTACTTGTCGGTATTCTTAAGTGCCTTCTCTAACTTCTTCGTTGATGCTGAAAGCCTTCCAATTTCCCCAATCTTAAACCACAACAAGAAATATACATAGCTTAGTAAGTAATAACAGCACAGCAATTATTCAAACGTGTTGACCGCTGAAAAAATAAAACAAATAAATAATACCTCAACGAGTGTGGTACAGACAGAAGAACCCAACCAACAGAAAAGAGAGATCCTTCCAAGCAGTTCTGTACGTTCCTTGTTCTGCATTCATAAACATTTTGCTCGTTCAAAAAAAATCTTCATAAAAAAATCTGTTGAACTAGACAAGTTTTAAGATATACCTTGTATATGCCGGTCCTACCCAGCCACACAATTTGATCCAGAAACAAGAAAGTTGACAATAGGGCATTTTTGGACTGCAATAAATACCATCTAAAAGGGTAAAATTACTAAAATACCAACAAAGATTAGGTAGGAATAATCTACTTAAAGAGACAATACCTTCCCGAGCAAAATTAGAGGAAGTGGAGTTCCTGGAGCATTTGGGCTAACGAGAGCATGCAGATCGTTGATAAACTGTAAAATAACAAAATAAATAAAAAGGGTTAAGACCAAAGAGATGACATAGATGAGAGGTTAAAACAGCTCTTCTAAAATTCCCCGGTTCCTTATTCTAAAAGCTAACCTTGAACAAACGAAATACTTTTCGAGCCAAGCTGGTCGTTTTGTCAACGTTTTGTGCTGTGCCTGGCTCTCCATTACTCACGAATTTTGAACCGTATTGTATTGCCCTGCATATCTTATCCCTTGCTTCACCTTTGCTCAGATATAAAACGGCAAGGGCGAGCTCAGCTCTGGCAACATCTAGCGAACTCATGTTTTATCTAGAAGAACCTGAACAAGGTACGAATATTACAGGAGGAATAGTGCTTTAATCCAAGACAATAAGACATTAGAACCCAAACTGGAATAGTTCTAATTAACATAAGAGAATAAGAGAACTGCAACGCGTGCAGATTTTGTAGTATTTCTTGACTTTTGCTCATTAACTTGTTCTTTAACATACAAAAGTAACAAAAATATTTAACTACAATTCATCGATTTCGTTATGGTATGGAAAGAGTCGTCAGCTGCAAAAACACTAACATTAAACTCTGTCCATCTCAGACAGAGTTTCAGTCAAAGTTAACACAGACAACCTAAAGTAATGATCTCTTCAATTTTCTACAACGGTTATTCAATTTCTTTCTAATTACCATTTGTTTGAGGTGAAGAGTGTAGAACACGTGTAAATGGTCTGGTATCACTTACAAAGTAAACAATCAAGAAATAAAGAGTGCCAACGAAAATATAAATAGCTACTACAATACTACAATTCTGAGGTTTAATTTCATGGAGCTCCCGATGGATAACAACAAAGAAGAAATAATTTATAGAGTGGTTGAGCAAAAACTGCCTACATCCTGAATAATCAAGCTCAATAAATATAAACCCTATGTACAAAATGTTTACAACAGTCGTCTTCGCTCTTGAAAATCGACGAAAATAACTGTTCGATTATTCGATTGCGTAGACCGTAATCAATGCTTTTAAAATACATAACAATTTAGCAACCATCACACCTGCAGAAAAACCACGGCCCAGTACTCTAACAAGATAGTAACACAAACAATAAAATCACCCAAAACTAAAGATTTTTTTTCGAAATCACCATCTATACATATTGAATTAACCAATCATAATCATTCATCAGCTCAAAAAAACAATCAAACAGATAAACGGTGAGCTAAACCAGTAACAAACGAACAATACAAATCCGTACCTAAAATGGAAAAGCAGTACCAATCGAGAGAGGAATTCAAAAATTAGGGCTACTACCTACGTACATACAAGTGCGTGTGTATATATATATATATATGTTTAGATACAGATGGGGAGTGGTTGTTGTTACCGGGAAATGTGCCGCACCCTTCCGCCTTGAAATCTACAATATTGATTTTTATATTATTTTCTCTCTCTCTAAACTTTCATTTCATCTGTGTTTTCTAGTGCGAGAAAGCAACAGTGTTTGGTGATGACGATGATGATGATATGATTTGATAAATGCCAAAGGCGTGTTTTGGTCCTCTCTTTTTTTATTCCACCATTTATAATTCTTTTATTTATAGTAAAAAACTAAATAAATTATTTCTTAATATTATTTTTATAATGGGCCTTTTTATGAATTTCAAAGTAAAAGACCGGACGGTGGGCCCAATATATTCCAATGTACCCATTTTATCTCATTCGAGTTCTACATTTTGAAACAAGATGATCATATTAAGTGTCTCTTGGCTTGTATATTTTAGATTATGGTGCATCAAAAACTGCATTTTTTCACAAAACGAGTACAAACTAAACAAAATTCCATAGAATCTACAAAATTATATTAATTTTGACACCTTAAGGGTGGACATATAAGAAGATTCACAGTCGAGGAAGTGGTTGTAATTACCCAAAAAAAATTAGGGTTTTTCGTAATTTGATAATGTCGTCAGGGGTGACTATAATTTACCTTTATTTGTTTAATGGGCCTCTTTATGAATTTCAAAATAAAAGACCGGATGATGGGCCCAATGTATTTTAAGCCCATTATATCCCAATAAGCTGATTTAATGGGCTCAAAATTAAAAGAATGTCACACACTTATTCCAATGTCTCTATAAATTAATTAACCAATTAATTAATTATCATAAATCATGATTGAATCATGGCCAAATAATTGTAAAAAAATAATTATTGAATCAATACTTACACCAATTAAAAAATTACACGAAGCTGCAGTGTCTCCTAAAGAAGCGGTTCTTAATAAATTAGAGAGCCTGCAATTATGTACAAACGTGTAATGTTTTTGCCTAAAAAAAAACAAAGTATGCACATGTTATTGTTCATCAAGAAATTATTATTATTATACACCCAATTATTGGGAGGGTTAATAAGTCATTTTCCAACGGAGTTTGATCCATGTAATTTCACTATGTAGTATCTCACTATGTTAAATATTAACTATCAACTTACACACATCCACTATGTAGAATCTGAAGAGCGCCATGCAAACAACTAATTGTACATGCACTGGATGATCGGTCACTGGTGAATAACAACTAACTGTCTTGCTGATGTGAAGTTCAAGACACGCATGCTAAAGACTTGCGGATGAAACTAACTTCTGGGAGGATATAACAGGAGGAGAAACTATCTTTAATTAGAATTGAAAGAGAAAAAACGTTGTATTCAGCGAGAGAAAGAGAAAACAGTGGAGATTTGTTGAAGGAAATCTCTGTAGTTTTGATCTCCTTGTTGATTCTTTTTGTAAACTCGTGTTCTTATTGATTGAGTAAAGATCTCGTTCATCCTTCAATTACAATTGTTTCGTTAAATTTCAGATTAGATTTCTCATGCTAGTGTTCTTATAGAAATTAGAGTTTTCTTTTTTTGCTTTGATTTTTTGTGCACGGACTGTTCTTAATTGTGGTTTGTTCTGATCGAATATTTGTGCTGAATTGAGCTTAATTCTTTTTACGTATAGTTTATCTAACAAATATATATATTCAACAATTAAAGTGTTTGTGTATCTTACATAATGGTGGGGACAGGTTTGGTAAGAAAACAGCCCAAATGCTAGTGATTCTATACAACCAAACACTATCTTATTTGATGTCATATGGTCTCACATGACATTCTTTTCCAATTCAGCCAATAAAATCCAATAACATAACAAAAAAAATACGAAATTAGATGTTACACCTGATTATCTATACGAGTTAAATTTGGACCGTAAATCTGCACATAATCATACGCACACCCATTTGTATGTAATTTTAGTGAATAATTATTTAATCAAATTTACAGTTCAAATCCACCTGATGTAAATAACCTGATATAGGTACTTAAAAACATGCAAGAACATGTCATAAGAAAGTTCATATAATTATTCCTTTACACATAACATTAAATACCAGGATTGATTGCTGTCACTACTTTCGTTTCGTTTCATTCAGTAAATGAACTAAACAAAGCATCCAACAATAAAAAAGAAATTAATAATAACAATAATGTTACAACAACAACAACAAAAAAATAAAGAAGAAAACTACTTCCTGGTGAACATACTCTTCAATTTCCCTCTCTCGAGACGTTCAAGAAGCTTCTTCGCACCCGGGATCTCCATCTCACTCAACTTCTTCAAGTAACCAATCGCCCCATACGAAACCATCAGCTTCTTACACTTTTTGCTCGTCGAAAGCAACCCTAAACACAAAACCGCGTACTTCTTCGCCGAATTTTGTGGGCTCGGATCGAGCAATGCCACCAAATTCGTCACGCTCTTGTCATCTTTCTTGATTTCTTTACAGTTGTATGCAACGCTCATAAGACTCGCAATCGCTTGAGCCGCAACTTCCCTCGCACTGTTACCCTTCGCCTCCAACATCCTCACGAGAAACGGGATCGCACCGATTTCACCGATTGATTTTTTAATCTCGATCGAGTGGCCACAAATCCGACACATGGCGGAAGCAGCGGCCAATTGGGCCCCACTAGAACCGGATTTCAACACGTGCACGAGCCTCGGTAGGACCCCAGCGGAGAATAAAACCTCCGTCGAGACGGACCCCACAAGATTCCTCACCGCCCCGACCGCCGATTCTTGAGGCAGCGGTCCGTCTAAGTAGCATAAAAGACTCTTCAATCCACCTTCGGAAATAACCGATCTTTTTAGGTCTTCATTGCTAGAAGTGAGATTTTGAAGACACTCGGCGGCATATTCCTTCGCCCCCAAAAGAATCCCGCAATCTAGAAGATTCACCATCACTTTCACAATACCTTCTTCGGCTAGGGTTTGCCGGACCTCCGGTACTGCCGAAATATTCTTCAGCGCGCACGCCGCCGCCGCCTGCGAGACGGAGTCGCCGGAGCGGCAGATCTCGATCAACGGACGCGCCCCCCCGTGGCCCACGATCATACGGGCGGTTTCCCCGTTCATCGAGAGGCGTTGGAGTGAAATCGCCGCCCTCTCTTTACCGACCGAACTTCCCGACTCTACGAGTCGTATGAGGGGGGCGAGCACCCCCTCCGACACGAGCCAGCTCTCGCAGCTTCCGGACTCCGCCAGCGAGCATATTAGGGTTACCGTCTTCTCCCTGATCCGCGGTGACGTGGCGGTCAGCAATTGGACGAGGGCCGATATATTGCTCCGTCCAATCACAGCCAAGACGTTCTTTTCATCCTCCTTCATAACTTCCACTAAGCTATCGAGGGCTTTGTGCTTATCCTCCAAGTGCCCGATTTGGAGGCGAGCCAGCAATTCCCGTAAATTTACGCTTTCACCCTCGGGAAGAGATGGGAACGACACCTCGCCGAGGACACCTGTCTTGATCAAGAGGCCGCAGTCGCGTAGGTTTAAATCGAGTTTTCCGATGAGGGAATCGAGATCGCTCTGCATTCGGAGTTTTCCCTCGTACTTTTCGCTCAAACATATTTCTGAAAGCCCGATTGCTTCGTTTAGTGTGTTTGAAACAGCATGGAGCTGCTCCTTGCAAAGCGCGTTCTTCGAGAAACAAGGGTGGCTGGATAAATCCGATAATTTTGACGGGATTTTTTCCAATTTCGAAATGATCATTTTCCATCTACTAGGGAAACCCTTTACTTCTCTGGCCTTTTTCAGCGCCGTTGGAACGAGGGCTTGTGCACAAGATAGCCATTCTTCGGTTGATATGCTATCGTCCACCGCGGAATTCTGACCACCCTCTTCAACCATGATTCGAATTCAAATTATTTTATCACTCAGAACTGAAAAGGAACACAAATAAAGAAAAATCAAAACCTTGATAATCAAGAATCCCCCAAAAAAATCTAATCTTTGACAAGTAAGATGGAACTATTTGGACAGGAACTAACATCAGCAAAACGTTAAAAGAGAAAGATTTTGGTAATAGAAATACTTTTGTAATAGAAAAACTAAAGCTATGTGGAGTGGTTGCAATGATCAAAGATTATACTATAAATTTATTAATTAAAAAAGGGAAAAAAATGCAATAAATAAATGGAGAAAGTGGGTCGAGATTAGTGACTTTCTAGAATCTTGCATGGTCATAAAATGAGAGGGCCGACAGGTAATAACAAAGCACCTAATCATAAAAAAAATAAAAAATATTAAAATAATAAAATAATAAAAAAAACTTTATTATAGTACATCATCATAATTTATTCAATTTTTTTTTTTTTTTAAAATACTGTAATGAATATGAGGGAGAAGTACAATGATGAGAAGATGTTAGAATGACAGTAGATGAAAGTGAAAGAAGGAACTTTCCAACAGCCTAATCTACCGTCCAATAAAAGCTGATGTCAAGATTTACTTGTAATGACTAATATGCCCAAAACACAGAATTTTTGAATCAAGAAAGCATGTAAGTAAATATGTGTATTCATAGGGGTATAATTGTATCATGCATAAAAACAAAAAAGGAGGTAACTTTACTCTTCATTCATCTTGTGAGTTGCATCTTTCCTAATAATGTTTTTTTATTGGGCGTTTTGATAGGGGGAAAAAGACTTTGCTTTGAAGAGAAGATAAAGAGGTCTCTATCTCCAGTTGTGTATGTATATATGTATGTATATATATATGAATATTTGAATGGAGTGTATTTAAATGTTGTGAGATGGGCCAAGAAAGAAGGAATAAAATCAAATAAAAACCCCAAATGATTAAAATACAAAATAATACCTCAATTTGCTCTTGTCTTTTGGCTAACATTCAAGGCACTCTCTAACACCTTTTCCTCATACACCAAAGCCCACTGCTTTCTTCTCTACTTTTTCTGTAAGCAAAAAAAAAGAAATTCATTCTCAGACAATGATTTATGTAAGGATTGACGAATTGGTGTATGTATCTTGATTTGTGATCTTAAATTAATAAAGAAAATAAATAAAAGACCAATCTTTAACTCCAGAAAGCAATCTTGCTTAACTCGTTCCATTTTAAAAAAGAAAGGTATAAAAGTTGACAGAAACACACCAAAAAAAAAAATTTGATCTTTGACTTCAAAATTGAATCTTGCATCTTTAAATAAAAAACCAATCTTTAAATAAAAAATTGATCTTTGAATCTTCAAACTCGAAAAATCAAGACAACAAAATGAAGCCCAGAACAAAATTAAGGTTTGATCCTAGAAATCTTTCTGTTAAGCTAGAAAGGAATCAAGAAAATCACATACGCAGATTCTCTCTCTCTCTCTCTCTCTCTAGAAAATTGACAGAAAAGAAAGAAGAGAAATTTGTTACCTTTGTGTAGCTAGCAGAGAGAGAAACAGAGGAATCCCAAAGAATAGAAATTGAGAGCAAAAATAGTAGTCAAGTTATTACACCATTAACAATTTCAAACAATTTCAAAATCTCTCTCTCTCTCTCTCTCTCTCTCTCTCTCCTCGTAGAAGAAAAAAATGTCAGAATTCTCTCTCTCTAGAAGGTACTGTGTGTAATGTATTGGCAATTAAAACGGACGTATCCAAATAGTATATGGTAAGTCAGTGGGTGCGTTTACTGTGTGTGTGTGTGTGTGTGAGTGTGCACGGTGGGGTTTCGGACAAAAGGGGGTGGAGCGATAATATGTGGAATCCGACGGCTGAGATTAAGGGGTTGAACAGTGTATCCGACCGTTGAGATTTGTGGTAAATTTTTGAAACTGTGCCTTCGACCATATCGAGGACGAGATGCTGACGTGGCTGGTTATGGTGCGCCACGTAGCTGGGGCTCGCTGGCGTGGGACTTTTTCTTACGCACGTGCGACGAGGCTGGGTTTGTCTTGGTGGCATGTGTGGTCTGAATGACATTATTGCCCCTTTTTTATTTGTAATCATTTATATTCTCTCCCACGAAAATATTATTTTGATTTATTTTTTTATTTATTTTTTTGATTTATTATCTTTAATAATTGATTAGTGTTAGTAGAGGGTTTCTTAGAGAAAAAAAAATAATAATTGAATTTTGAATTTTGAATAATAATTGTGAAATAATTTGAATGAATTGTACTAACTTGCTATTTAAATATCAAAAAACAATAAAGAAAAAGTGAGATTTTAGCATGGGGGGCAGTCGAGACAAGGCGGCGTGCTATCTATTTCATCTTCGAGAAATGTGGGGTGGGGAGAGATACGCCGTCGTTTCATATAAGAACCAACAATTTTCCTTTTCCTGCGGTTATTATTATTATTATTATTATTATTATTATTATTATTATTATTATTATTATTATTATTATTAGGGATTATTTTGTAGACCCCTCGTTCCCAAATTATATAGAACTAACTACCAAGTGGATTACACTCTAAGGGAAACCCCCCTAATTTCGAAAATATTTTGACATACCCCCTGGGCCCTTATGAAGTACCTATAATACCCTTTTAAAATCAGCTTTAAACCCTAGACACTCACATTTCGGTCTCTCTTCTTCTCCTAGATTCAAAATCCCGCCTCCACAAACCTCCCACCAGTGAAATTGCTTCCCGGAGCCATAACTCTCTCTCCGGTGGTCGGAATTCGATGGTTTAACTACAGTTGGATTCCTCTCGTCGGGCTCTTTCTTTTGGTGGTGATTCATTCAGTTTGGAACGCAAATCTGTTTCTGTAATTTTTTTTCATTCGACGACGATGGTCTTGCCGGAGGTGTTCTTTGTGTTCCACCAGTCGAAATTTGATGGGCTACCCACCGTTGGATTCCTCTATTCGAGATCTATATTTTGATGGTAATTTTGTTTATTTTAATGTTTACAGATTTATTTCTATAATTTTTTGCATTTGTGGGTGCGCGAAACTGTGGGTGGTTAGTAGCGGCGCCTAGGGTTTTGGTAGGAGGCGAGGGGGGTGAGGATTCACTGTATGTTTGATTTAAAATTTGTAGCATTTCCCAGCAATAACCTCTCTCTCTTTCTCTCGATCTCTTAGTGTTTGTTGACTTTTGAGTGTTTTGATGTTTCTTCAAATTTTGTTATTTGCAACTAAATAATTTTTTTTGTTTTGATTTTGCAATTGCAGCTTATGAAAGCCATTGATCCTCTCCTTGAAGATGTCAAAAATTTGGTTGAAGTCACATGTGAAGCAGTGTTTGACAAACTGTATACATTACTATACATTACTACACATATATAGTAACATGTAGTTATATATGCAGATATTTATGTATTTTCATTTTTTTATTTTTTTTGGTTCTGAGTTGATTTATAATAAAAATATTGACATTTGTAAATTTTTATTGGGGTTTATGAATTTCTTTTGTATAAGCCAGTATTCGTGTGTGTATACAATTGATCGACTAAAAATATGGGGAAAAAACGAACATAACTACGAATTACTATAGGTACTATAGTTACATGTAGTTATTTTCGGTACAACAAACATATTATTTTGAAAATTAAAAAAAATTTAAAAATTAAAAAAATTAAAAAAAAAATTAATTTTTTTAATTTAAAAAAAAATTAAAAAATTAGAAAAATAAATATATATAAATTTAATAAACAGGTTTATTATTATTTATAAAAATAATAATAATAATAATAATAATAATAATAATAAATTAATCAGCGAAAATGATAAATACAGTACCAGAAATGCTGAATGCAGTTTGGCCGAAAATTGCATATAAGGGTAGTATAGTACTTTCCCTTCTCCAGGGGTATGTCAAAGGATGATTTGGGCTTGGATTTATCCCTAGTTTATTTGGTGGCTAGGGGGTATGTATATTATTATATAATTTACACGTCACCTCGGTTTATTTTGTCCCATGCATTTGCAATTTCCACACACTACAAACCGACTAGAAGTTTGTTTTATTTTTTTTATTTTTTTCAAATTTGAAAAATAATGGATTATTGTATTATCAAAATTGGCCCACAATAGGTGAATTTGAATATTTGATCGTTGTAGAAATAAACTATTGTAAGGTATGTGGATCTGGATCTTATGAATGATTTTGACTTGGGACATTACCTAATTATTATTTTATTTCAAATTACCAAACATTATCCTATATTAAGTGGTTTTGGTTATGTTTGAAATTTTGAATATCATAGTCAACGCACAAAGGAAATTGCTAATGAACTTGCACAAAGATCCACATACACCCACCACAACTCAAATAATTCATCTCTGTAAATTTTTGTTTCTATTATTCAAAAGTATTTTTGTTTTATTATTCAAAAGTTTTTCTAAACTTCCGTATGTTTCCAATAAACCAACCAAACCGTGACAAAATCAAATTTCAATACGATTCGGTATGCTTTTACGGAGTAAATACATATAGTTAAACTTTTATAGATTATGTTACGACCACCGCTTGAAATAAGGTCAAATACCAGAAAATTATTTTTGTTTGGGTAATTTCGAATTTTCGATCACCCCATCAATAATAGAACGTGTAGAAAAATAGACGGTTAAAGGAGTTTTAAATATTCAAATATCCAAATATGAGGATTTTTTTTTTAATAATTTTACCTTAACTCAAGGTGTTAACAATATATTTACTCAGTAACAAAATGGTTACTAAAAGTTAAATGATTAAAAGAAACTTTATTCAATCATGCAAGAAAAATTAACACTTAATAATCACTAATCAATGACTAATCCCACAATTATCATCACAAAGCCAGAAAATCCAAGAAAAGAAGTGACATCATCAGTCTGCAATCTAGCAAAATACAGTACAAATGTTTCCCTCAGAAATTTCAAACACACAATTCTACCCCAAATTTGTTACTGTTAATCACACATAAATCTAATTAACAAGAAAAAAAAATGATAGCCACAGCTGCAACCACATACACACTATCTTCCTTTTCTAAGACCGATTTCTTTCACGACGAGGAGGTGAACGGCTACGGCTGTACATTAAATAACTAATTAAATATTCAATTCAACGACAAAAAATAATTATTATAAACAATTAGATACTAACCTGCGATATCTGTCATTGGGAGGGCTTTCTGGTCTGACATGCCGAGGGCTCTCCCTTCGCTCGGATCTTGGATTAGGTACAGATCCATGCCCATAATCAGGGCTACCCCTATCCCTAGTGTATGGACTTGGTGAACGTTTTCGACTGTAGCTTCTTCCATCTGGAGAAGATTCTCTTCCTCTTCTAACAGGGCTGCTCCCATTTCTCTTCTCATCATCATCTCGTATTGCGTACTCCACCGATATTACGCGGTCCATAAACTTACTGCATCAAAGAATATAATATATTATATATAGTATTCGATACAATCCAAGTATAAACTAAAAGAAGAAACTACTTGGTAATATAAATATGACAGACCTCATGTTGGATTCTTCTAAAGCACGGGTGGCATCTTCCTGCAACTCGTATTGCACAAATGCGAAATTCCTTCTGATCCTGACATTTGATACCTTTCCATACTGTTCGAAATGCTTTTCGATGTCTCTGGTCCTTGTATTGACGGGGTCGAAGTTAATAACGAACAGGGTTTTTGACGGTTTTGTGTTGCCGGAAGATTTTGTGGAACTATCAGGCCTTCTACCACCTCGTTCTTGCTGCAGATCAAACTCAATTAGGTTACTTTTGGAATGAAATAAAATAAATCAGCATTAAAAAATAGGAATATATCGAATATATTGTAAATACCTTGGTCCACTCTATACGTAATCGGCGTCCTTTTTTACCAAACTCTATCCTGTCGAGCTTCCGAATTGCATCCTCAGCATCACGCTCATCTTCCATATATACGAACGCGAAGCCTATCAAGCCAAAAATGTTAAGGAACCAAGCCAGATAGCCTCAGAAGGACAAGTGATACATATTATGTTGACATTTAAATACCACACTGTTCGACTAGACCACAGTTATCACTCAAACCCCTGCATATCAGAGGGAGATAAAAGGGAAAATCTTTATGAAAAAAAAACACAACACCTGCCACTGGATCCGGAATGAACATGATATCTATGTTGAAACATGTCGGAAATTGAAGACTGTGCAAAGTCATGAGGAATGCAAAAGGCAATGATCTGAGGAATGTGTAAGATGGTGGGACCATGGCAGATCATATTGGTTCTTTCGAACAAACACAAGAACATGTATCTTGGGCACAAGCCAGTAAAATAAACGCAGAGAACCATCCATCGAGGAAGATCATGGAATATCCAAGTAATCCTGCGCCAAAGAAACTATTGAGCTTGGGGGTTTCACTACAGCAATAACGCACGCGATTTTTCTGGGAAATAACATGTACAGAGATTTTGTTAACAACATATTTTTATCTTTCTAATACACTCAAGGGCTTCCGACAAAAAGCCAAGAAAGTGTTGTGTGCTCAATACCAACTAATATTGTTAGTCTGCATCAGGCATATACTTTTATACTTTTCTTGGGCAACGGAAACAGATGAATTTCAACATCTCTCATCCACTCTCACTGCAGGGTTCTTAAATATTTGGATAGAGCAGTCCATTGCGGCGAACGATGAGGAGAGTTGGTCAAGACAAGGCAAACCATTTTCCCCATTGTTTTTTTCTCATTTGATCATTTACAGGAAGTCAAGACCAAATAAAGATACAGGGTTCAATCAAATAGCAAAATGCGAATCGTTCAGGGCGTTATAATAAATAGTCACAAAAACCGAAGAAAACAAAATGCAACCTTACCAGATTTCAAATCCACCCTTTCCACCTTTCCATATCTTCTGAAAAGACGTTCAATCTCAGATTGACGAGCATCAAACTCCAGATTCCCACAAAATATAGGCCTCATGATCCTCAAAGCTTCCTGCAAAGAAATCGGATTCTTCATCATCTAATGTAGGTAATCTTAAATACAAATAGCATGAACTTCAGCGACGAAAGGATCTGGATAACTCAAGCTACGCAACTAAGGATTAAATGCATGATAAACAGTTCCTCAAAATGTCAAAAGGAAGGATAAATTCCTGTTTTTTTCACATAAGAAATGCCAAGACTAAATCTTTAGATGAGTTTTACATTCATCCCCACACTTCCAATAAATGAAAAAACAAATTGATGTTTCGTAAAGCAACGAAAATACCAGAATTGAACTTCAAAAACCTTCAATCCAAATTTGAGTATGATATTCTGTATCATACATTGTCCGCGTGATGTGTATACTTATCACGTTTCATAAATATATAACAGATAGAACAAAACTTGAAAAAAAAGTAGCAAATAAACAACACAGAGTCCCCGAGCACAGAATTCTAGTTCCGAAACTGCAATTGGCAGCTGAAAATCAAAATATGCATATCACAACCCTAATTCATAGATCTGTTCAAAGCTACAAGCATACACCTGAATACGTACCTAAAACAAAAGATCTCAGGAATTCCAACGCAATATATCTGAAACCCTAACCAGTGAGAGAGAAAAAGAAAATCAGATCTACAAATATCTACGTCTAAAATTACATAATACAGTACATAAATGGTTGCACGATAATTCACAAATACAACGAAAAAGAGCGACAGGAAATCACCTCTTCGAGCTTTCTCTGCAACGAATTGGTGTGTAGAAACCCTTGAATTTGGGAAGACGACTGAAATTTCGAATTTGAAGCTGAACCAGAGTTTTTATGATGGGCTTGTATTTGGGCCGTCTAGTTCGGGCTATACCAATTGCTATACGGGCCGTAGTCTTTCAAATAGAAATAAAAAACCTCAAATTGGAATATCCGGCTTATTAAGTAATCAACCTCAAATTGGAATATCCGGATTATTAACTCAAATGTTTGTTATAAGAAAAAATTAAATAATTCATTTTTTTAGTTATGTTAAATGTTCAATTTTACCTAATTAGATGCTACCCGATGTGGATTTGAACCGTGGATAATTATGTGTAGATCTACGGTTCAAATCCACCCAATGTAAATGATATGTCTAATTGGGCAGACCCAATGGGCCTACAATTTCCTTACATACTGGGTCACGAGTCCAATATCGAAGACCACAATCACCGAGGCCCAATCACCTTCAAATAAGGTTTGGGCCCGACAATCTCAACTAAGCTATAAATAAAGGTTTGAACTCATTCCTTAAGGTACGTCCGATTAACTGAGTAATACTATTAACTGTATTCTCTGGACTATTTCTATGATCAGCATGTCTGACTTGAGCGTCGGAGGGGTTTCCGTCGGATCAACCCCCGGCATAGTTCACGTGTGTTCATTTCGCAGGGACCTCAGGATCATCAAGTTGTCAAGCTACTGATCCGCTTTGCTCTCCCAGTTCATTTTCTACACTACCCCAAGTGATCTACATTTTAGCATCATCATTTTGGCGCCGTCTGTGGGAACGATGCAAACCAGATCACGTAGCCAACAAGATCCTCCTGAGGCGTCTGCTCGGAGAGAAAGTGACACAGCTAACGACCTCCCACCTCGTGGAGGCATCTGGCGTGCCACCTCCTCCACGTCCCATGGATCCGCCTCGCGAGGTTCAGGTGATCCCCCCTCGGGACCAACCACTCGCCGATCCACCACTCCCTGCTCCTCGAATGGTTCAAATAGCCGAGGATGCGCTTCAACGCATGATAGCAGAAGCTTGAACTCGCGCTGCCACAGAGGCCGTGACCCAACATATCGCCACGATGGGAGCAAATGCTCCCAACGCGATACCAGCACCTGCTCCACATGTGGAGCCACCTATGGCACCACCGCCATCGACTCCCTCGGGGCTTACATCTGCCCCCAAAATATTTCGCTCACCAAGGGTTATTGACTCTCTCGGGGTTTACATCTGCCCCAAAAATATTTCGCTCGCCAAGGGTTATCGACTCCCTGGGGGCTTACCTCTGCCACCAAAATATCTCGCTCGCCAAGGGTTATCGACTCCCTGGGGGTATACAGTGCCCCCAAAACATTTCGCTCGCCAAGGGTTATCGACTCCCTGGGGGCTTACATCTGCCCCCAAAATATTTTGCTCGCCATGGGTCATCGACTCTCTGGGGGCCTACTTCCGCCCCCACTCGAACGGTTCAGATAACCGAAGAGGACCTTCAGCATATGATCGCCGAAACTTCAACAATATCAACTTCTACTTGCTCCTCTAACGGTTCAGATAACCGACAAGGACCTTCAGCATACGACCGCGAAAGCTTCAACTCGTGTTGTCACTGAAGCAACGACACAACCGTGTGCATTCACCTCAGACCATAGGTCTCGAGCGCCTCATCCTACAGTGGGTGGTTAACCCATCCCAAGGTTGGGCATCACCCTTACCTTTCAACCCCAAGTGGGTTCACATCACATCGCAAGAGACGAGTATAATCTTCCTACTAAAAAAATAGAACATCCCAAGGGGTGAACATCAACCACCAAAATAAAAAAAAAGGGTAAAATCGCGCACGCGAGACCCCAGAAGAAGATGAAGAAAAAAAAAGAAATTGACGGGCGTGCCGCGCGGAGCACGCGCGCGTCAGCAAAAAAAAAAAAAAAAAAAGGAAGAGGCGCGCGTGCACAGCACGCGCGCGTCAGAAGAGAGAGAAAAAAGAAAAAAAGAAAAAAGTACCTATCACGCGCGCGCGCCCTCCCATGCACGCGCACGCGCCTCCCAAGGCCTCCTTGGCGCGCGCTCCCATATAATTGGACTCAACTTTCACCGCCCTCCACCAAATTGCGCGTAGATTTTGACTCGCTTCACCAAATCGCACGAGAATTTCAACGCGCTCCACCAAATTGCGCGAGCTCTTTAACGCACCTACCAAATTGCATTCGCTATTAAATGGAAAATAAAATAAAAAAATTATTTCTCCACGCCATGCCAACGATTAACGCAAGACTACAACACCGATCTACTCTCAATACGATCCGGTACCCCTTTCGACTTGGCTCTCACATCGTCTCGAGAGTGGGGGGCTTGCGAGACAACTTGCACGAGGAGCCAACTCGCTCAGTACTACCACCCACAGCGAGACAACTCCCACGAGGAGCTAACTCCCTCGGGTCTACGAAACCATAGCGAGATAACTCCCACGAGGAGACTACTCGCTCCGTCCTACAACCCGCAGCGAGACAACTCCCACGAGGAGCCAACTCCCTCGGGTCTACGAAACCATAGCGAGATAACTCCCACGAGGAGACCACTCGCTCCGTCCTATAACCCGTTGCGAGGCAACTCCCACGAGGAGCCAACTCCCTCGGGTCTCAACGCCACAGCGAGACAACTCCCACGAGGAGACCACTCGCTCCGTCCTACAACCCGTTGCGAGGCAACTCCCACGAGTAGCCAACTCCCTCGGGTCTACGAAACCACAGCGAGATAACTCCCACGAGGAGACCACTCGCTCCGTCCTACAACCCGCAGCGAGACAACTCCCACGAGGAGCCAACTACCTCGGGTCTACGAAACCATAGCGATATAACTCCCACGAGGAGACTACTCGCTCCGTCCTATAACCCGTTGCGAGGCAACTCCCACGAGGAGCCAACTCCCTCGGGTCTACGGAACCACACCAAGATAACTTCCACGAGGAGACCACTCGCTTCGTCCCTATAACCAGTTGCGAGGCAACTCCCACGAGTAACCAAATCACTCGGCACTACAAACCCGTTGCAAGGTAACTCCCACGAAGAACTACCTCGCTCGGTAATAAGACTCGCCGCGAAACAACTCCCACGAGGAGACAACTCGCTCAGAGCGACCTCGATACGCACGCTCCTCAGTCGCGCGTCATCCAATGCTTCTACAACTTCGTTGCGAGACAACTCCCATGAGGAGACAACTCGCCCGAAATTCAATATATAATCGCAAGCTCCTCAGTCGCGCGTCATCCAATGCTTCTACAACTTCGTTGCGAGACAACTCCCATGAGGAGACAACTCGCCCGAAATTCAATATATAATCGCAAGCTCAAGATAGCACGATTACGACCCTAGAAACACTTAGAAATATTATGGGAATCTATATAGCCTGGCCAGCTTGATTACTCAAATTTATCTACTTGTTTTCGATGGGTCCTTCATTAAAACGTGGCCACGGTCCAAACATACTTATGACCCACGATGTCTAACAAAGGGCACGATCCCCATATAAAAATCTTGAGAGCTTGATCCCCTCCTCAAGTACATCACGTAGAAGGCTATATGTAAACACATACAAGCAACGCGTCAAAACATTGACAATGTCGATAAATAACAACTCCCACGAGGAGAATACTAGCTCCGTGCTACAACATCATCAACAGACAACTCCCACGAGGAGATAACTCGATCAACTCTATTACCACACGACGAGACAACTCCCACGATGAGATAACTTGATCTGCGCTACCACATCGTCGTGGGACAACACCGACGACTCAAGTCACTTACATCGCGACAACTTGGTCGCGCTACGCGCCAACGCGCCTTCACGCCCCTCCAACACGCGCTCCAATGCGTTTTCGCACACCATCGACTACTACAATTTTTACTCTCGACACGATATGTCACCCATTTCAACATGGCCCCCACATCGACTCGAGAGTGAGGAGCTTAATGATATGCCTAATTGGGCCAACCCAATGGGCCTACAATTTCCTAACATACTGGGCCACGAGCCCAATATCGAAGACCACAATCACCGAGGCCCAATCACCTTCAAATAAGGTTTGGGCCCGACAATCTCAACTAATCTATAAATAAAGGTTTGAACTCATTCCTTAAGGTACGTTCGATTAACTGAGCAATACTATTAACTGTATTCTCTGGACTATTTCTATGATCAGCATGTCTGACTTGAGCGTCGGAGGGGTTTCCGCCGGATCAACCTCCGGCGTAGTTCACGTGTGTTCATTTCGCAGGGACCTCAGGATCATTAAGTTGTCAAGCTACTGATCCGCTTTGCTCTCCCAGTTCATTTTCTATACTACCCCAGGTGATCTACATTTTAGCATCATCAATAAATAACCAAGTGTAGCATCTAATTTCCTGATTCGGTGTTGCATTTTATTTTTAAATGTGTAACAGCAACAAATCTACCAACTTGATTAATAATAAACAATTATTGCACAGAAAGCAATTTAAGGTTTTCTTTATGTTTGCCTGAAAACTCCAAATTGGCAGGGATCTGCATAAACTTATGTTTTTAGAGTGAATCACAAGTTGGTGACATTTAAAAATTATAAATACATAAATATATGTCAATATATATAAAAATATACACTCCAATAGTTTGACTGATCCATTGATCAAACTATAAAGCTAATGAGAAAAAAAAGCTTTTAATAAGCTGTTCAGATAGAATTGAGCTACTTAAATGAAGTGTATATAATAAGCTGATCTTGATTAATTAAGTTAATCAACCCCAAAGAGTGTACACTAATAAGCTGATGATCTTGATTAAGTTAACCCCATATCTATTTATTTATTTATTTACAGAAAAAAAAAACTGTGTTGTAATTTCTTCTGGTATTTATTCATTTATTCATAGTAGATACTGTACAAGTTTGTGAGATGTTACATTGATCAGTAGAAGCTAATTATAATAATCATGCAATGCAGTTTCACCCTTTGGTAGAAATTAAGCATTTCATTTTACTCAAAACAAGAAATTATTTTTTCCCCATCCTTTTTAATTTTCACCAATCACTATCTCGCGGCAGCGCCGCCGCCGCCGGAGATTCACTCGTAAACGTTGGCGGAACCACCACAGAAGAAGAAACTTTGATTCTCTTACCGCCACCGCCGCCGCTCATCACCTCCGGGCTACTAATCCACCCCATCCCATGGTCACCAAACCCTAACTCACCGGATGAGCTACACACATCGGCTCCATCCGAGTCCAAGCTGCCTCGGCTCAACAAACCAGCCCAAAATTCCGAGCCATAGTCCGAGCCGTATTCGGACAAAATCAATCCATCCGAAGGAGACGGCTCGTTATCCTCACACACGCTTGGCACAACGACGCTAGGTTGAACCGCCCTCTCGATTCTCTTCATATCAATATGACTCCGATTCTTATTCTGATTCTGATACTGGTACTGATTCTGATTCTGATATCCCCTAAAGTGAAAAATACTCGCGAAAGTGAAATGGTCGCTCACTCGACTTTTAAAGGCCTTATTATTCTCCGAGTTTCGAGCGATTATACCCTGCAGATTCTTGCTCAACTTAGCTCTCAATGAAGAGAAACTATGACCACTATTATTTGACCTAGTACAATCATATTGATCATTCATTATATTAGGATCAACACTTCCATTTGAGTTCGATGGATTCGTTATCGGTGTGGAGAAGTTGGTTCTTGCGTTTTCTCCACGCAGGGCCCGCGCAGCCTCGTCGTAAGCCCGTGCAGCCTCCTCCGGAGTATCGTAAGTCCCGAGCCACAATCGGACTCTTTGAGAGGAGTCTTTGATCTCGGCCACCCATCGTCCCGAAGGCCTTTGCCTTACGCCCACGAATCTTCGTTTCGAAGGGAGCGGTTTGCTTATTGGCTTGCTCGTCGCTACGGTTGTTTTCGTTGAGCCGAATTCAGCCATGTGAAACACGAGTTCGTTTTGTGTGTGTTGTGTGTGTGTGTGTGTTTTTGCATGTGAAGTTGCACATGAGAAACAGCTATATAAATGTGTGACTCTATTTATATAAGTTGATTAATGATTAGTTTCCAAGGGCAAGGGCATAAGTGTAATTCTTGAAAAGTTGATTAATTTAATCCCAAACTCAAATCAACTTGCATATGCGTAGCTAGTTGAAACTCTATTATAAAATAAAAATAAATAAAACACACACACACAGGTGTTGTGGGTAGTTGGCTGCCAACGTACATGATTAAAACAATTCGATTTACGATTCAAATTGTACGATTGGGTTCATTTGATTTGTAACGTGCTCGATTCAAGTCATTGAATAAATCATAAAATAAATAAATAAATGTGCGATTTACGACTCGATTCGTACAATTTTTGATTCGATTCATAGGATTGGAACGATTTACACAATTTCAAAAAATACGGTATGCATTTGATTCATAAGTTCAATAGGTCATTTTTAGGATTCGGTCGAACTATATTTTTACTGAGTACCAATAGTAACTAAATACGAGCGAACGATTTAACTAGGGAAAGCCGAATATATTAAACTAATTAAGGATAACATCAGTAGGATGCAGACAAACACCAAGGCAACTTAATTTAGTAATTTTATGCTAATGAAGAGCGGATTTGGAACGTTAATTTTTCGAATTTTAAATTACGGGAGGGTTAAAAACTTAAAAATCAAGATTAGTATATTTGAATGTGGGGTTAGCACAAAAATTGGATTTTTGCTATTGTAGATGGAATGATTTATGTGGGGATCAAATGCAACGTACCGTGTCGTTTCTAATGTTCGTTTCCGTTTGATCCAAACGCAATTATCGATTAATTAATTAGATGATTAAGAAGTAGATTATTGAAAGAAGAATTTTGTCCAGTTTCTCCAAATATATTTTGCTCATTCAAAAAAAAATGGTAGCTTTGGATTCCTTACATTCTCATTCCTCTGTTTGATGAACAGACAGATTTTGTCACTTAGTAGATAATTAGATATTAGCAAAAAAAATTGAAAACTAATATTTTTTGATTTAAATTATTGGAAATCGGAAATCAAAACTTAAAAATCGGAATAAAAAAACTTGTTCTGAAATCGAAAACGTTTGAATTTTTTTGGAATTGTTTTCAGAACTTGTTCAAAAGTATTCAAATCGAAGAATGTGAAATCGGAAATTCCGTTCCAATTCTCTCCACATGCTACAGATCAATTGAAGTATCGGTTTTAATTAAAATTTTCCAACAAATTTGAAAAATAAAGGAAATCTCGTAAATTTTGTGGCGATAAATTCACTTATTATTCGTTTTGTCTCGAGTAAAATTTTGTCAGGAAATCAGTGTTCTCTTGCAATGCACAAGCTTATGAAGATCGATGATTTCATAGTTTTAAACAAAATGACTTGGTCACTATCATGAATTAAATAAAAATAATTAATTAAAAAAGGGTCAAAAAATTAATTCTTGGAGGTATTGGCAATTTGTCTAGCTTTAAAAAAATAATAATTGAATTATTAGTAAAATAAACAATAATTGACTCAATAGATAACAATAATGGGGAATTGAGTTTCAAATTCAATCAACTCTAAAACCATTTGAAAAATGTTAAATATAGATTCATGTTGAGGTTCGATTGAGGCTCTGCAATTTTTTTGTTACAGACTTTTACGTTAAATTTGAAGGCTCTAAAGCCCAACAAGATTCAAATCAATTGGGCCAAGTTGATCAGATCGACGAGCCTCAATCTAGCCCAAACATGCAGAAAATATTGTTCGGCGTCAAATTTGTACAAATTAAGAATCACTATTCCTCATTTATAAACATATTTCACTATCTTTATTTGAGATGTATCATGTATGTGATTTAATTTTTATTTAAATATTTACAAAAATTTTATATGTCACTAGTGAGCCAATATCAATGTTGACATATTTTTTGTGACGTAGTACCTTCATTCCTCATCAATTATTCGAGTTATTTTACTAAGTGATCATGCATCAAATATGTAGTTCAATTTGATATAAGTTCATTGTAAAAAACGACCTATGGGTGGAAATTGGAACGAAATTTGCGATTTCCGGCAATTCCGATCTGAAATTGAACAATATTTTTCAATCCGAATTCCGACTTCCGATATTTCCGAAATTATTTGGATCGAAACTGAAATATATATAAAATTCCAATTTCCAATCCAATAAGTTTCGGAAAAAATTCCGAAAATTCAAAAAAAAATAAAAAATCAGAACGGTCAGAAAAAAAAAAATAATAATCAGATTTTGGAATAAGTTTTTTCATTCCGATTTCCGACTTCTGATTTTTTCCGATTATTTTTAAAAAGAAAATCGATTTTTTTTCGAACCGGCTAGTTTCGATCCGTTCGATTTACACCACTAAATTCATGCCATAGGATTCACATTTAACTATGTAATAATCCATGTTAAAAATTGACAGTAGCTTAAAAGTAAAAAAAAAAAACAAAAGACTAGACAAATTGTTTTGTGCTTATGCTAAGTAACTGTAGCATCATCGTACAGTATAATATTCCACCAATTACCATAAAACAAAAGGTTAATTAAAATAATCTCTGCAATATCTGAGACTGAAAAACATGCAGAGAATATTAACAGCTGCAGTTAATATTTGAGTCCCTTTGTTAATTTCATACCTTCCAAAATACAGTAAATTTTAGTTTAATCCAGCTGGATTAATTTATATTTTTACTAGGGGTGTAAAATTACATACATGTGAACAGTAAACCAACTTCATTTTTTAGTTTGCTAATTATTCTATTAATTTCATTAAACCAAATTTTATAATTTTATATAACAACAAAACCAAAAACTATAATATTTATTAGAACCCATTTTTCACTTCCGATTTTTTTTTCCAAAAAAGTCATTTCCGACTCATTCCGTCTGATTTACACACCTAGTCGTGTATTGTTAATTGGTTAAATCCGCAAAGCTCATTTAAACAAAGATATAGCCCACAATCTGGATTGGGTCCAGAAAAATAACCCTAAAAGCCCAACAAAAAAATAATAAATATAAAATAATTATAACTCAATTATTCAATATAGGGATGGACATGGTTCGATTTTATCGGCCCACTTTCGACCCACTTTTGGCCCGCTTTAAATATGTTGGTTTTTCGATTTTTTTTTTTTTGAGGTAATGTTGGTTTTTCCATAATTTTTATTTTTGAGGTAATGTTGGTTTTTAGATTTAATAAATAGATCGATTAGATAAATAAATATAATAAACAAATCCAAGATTTCACAATCCTAAAATTTTATTTCAAGAAAGGAGAAAAGCCCTAGAAAAATCAAATCAAAAGAGGGACACATAAAAAAGGGAACTTTTACACAAATTTAGTAAAATAAGGCAACGTACAAGAATCTATCAATAAGGTCTTATTACATTACAGTTGGAAGTTTTTCATTTTGCCCTTCAGCCGCCAAATTCCAAAAAAACTTCCCTCTCATCAATCAATAACGTGGGTCCCACCATAAAAAAAATGGACCCACCCTACTGAAAATGCAACTCCCACAACACAAATTTGGAGAAATAAAGATCCCATTTTTATTTGCTATTCCACCATTTTTCTTGTTCTTTGGTTCTTGTAAATCTTCTAGATCTTCCCACTTGTGTGTGTGTTTGTGTGTTTTTTGTTGACCCTTTTCACTGTTAGATTTGCTCATGTGATGTTTATTTGAATCTTGGTTTTTTCTTGCTCAATGGTTGACTTTTCATAGTAATGAAGAATCTTGATCTGGGATTTTTTTATTTTTTTTATTTTTTTGGTTTATTTACAAATTAGTGAACTGGGATTTTTGAAGAAATAGTAGAAACTGAGATATGATATGTTAGGATCAGAAATGAATCTTATTACAACAATAATCGGATTTGCTATGAGTGCAACTTTCATCGTATTCGTCTGCACTAGGCTTATTTGTGGGAGGCTCCGTCGAATCGAAGCTCAGCAGCAAATGTTGGATATCAACTCAAGAATTGATCTTGAGCTGGTATGTTTTATCGGCCTTTTTTCGGTTTTCGTTTTTGCTCGAGTTTTTCGATTGAACGGTAGTTTTATCATATACATGTCTCTGTTTTTCCTTACTAGTTGCTTAGATATTACATATATCCCGATTTGTTCGTCTATATATATATATATATATGTATGTATTCGTAAAGTCCGTGTTCGATAGAATTTATTTACGGATAACACATGGTCTAAGAAGCTCGATCACGATGAAATATTGATCGAAACGAACCGTGAAAAATGTAGTCTTTGAAGTTCCACAATTAAACAGCTTTCTTGAAAGTCGGTTTTAGAGTTGATCATAACAGAGTTTTTTTATTTTTAATTTTGTTTTTTGTACTTTTTTCGGGCAGCCGGAGAATGTTATTAACGGTCTCGAACCAGTTGTAGTAGCTGCAATTCCTACAATGAAGTTCCACCGCGAAGCATTTAGTTCAATGGAAGACGCACAGTGAGTCTAAACACGAACTTATTTCCCATCAAAATTAAAGAATTTACGCCAATAATTTATGAATATAATTCGTTTTTGTTTTTTCCGGTTCGAAAATGCAGATGTAGCATATGTTTGTCAGAGTACGAAGAGAGAGAAACGCTGAGAATAATGCCGATATGCGGACACAGTTTTCATCTCTCTTGCATCGATATTTGGCTTAGGAAACAGTCCACCTGTCCGGTTTGCCGTCTTTCGCTACAAACCTCGGTCGAAACGAAAAACGCGCAATCAGCATCACTTTCTACACTTCGGTCTTTTGATAGCTCGGAAATCAGAATCGAGCATTCTCAACAATGGCTTCTCCCTATTTCTTCACACGTAGAGGCTAACGAAAGCAATCAAGTTCACGTTGATTCAATTTCCGTTGAAATCGAGTCTGCTATTTACAGAGAATCACCGTTAAGAAGGTCATCATAATGATAGAAATTACCCTCTTAAATTTTTTCTTTTTCGTAATTTTTATTTTTTATTTTGCTTGTAGTGATTTAGAGTAAGAGGATCGATATTTTTTCTTTTTAAAGTTTGAATTTCGTCATGAAGAAGGGATCGTAGACGGTGGTACATACATACGTATATGAAATACGCGCGGATTGCGGTTTTTCTTTTTTTCCTTGCATCAATTTGTTGGTTTTTTTATGTAGAATTTGGATGGGATCTATCTTACGATGATTATGAAGATTATTTGAACATCGGAATTTTTCTTGACGACGGTGATTTTTCGGGTCAAGGCTTTTTAAACTTGTGTGCTTCTGCAAATGTATAGTTGGTTGTTGAACAAATGTGTCCTAAATGGAGCTAGAATTGGCTAAACTTAGTTAAAGAATTTTGGAAAAATTATAGTTTTCACCCCTCAAGTTTGCATCAATTTCATATTTGGTCCCTTATGTTCACAAAAAACCCCTTTTGGTCTCTCGAGTTTCAATAATTTCACACTTTTGGTCATTTTCGTCATTTTACTGTTAGTCCGTCAGTTAAGGCGGTGAGGGGTACATGCTTGACGCCGTTAGTACTAATAGAGAATTGAAGAAGTCACGAAAAGGACTAAAAGTGTTCAATTTTTGAAACACGGGGGATAAAATGTGTTTTTTATGAACATTGGGACCGAATGTGAAATCGGTTCAAATCTGAGGGGTGAAAACTAGAATTTTCCCAAAGAGTTTTATTAGCTCTTAAATTTTATAAGATGTTAAAAATTGAAATATTTAGATTATACGATAATGAAACTCATTAAATAATTTATAATTTTTTTATCTTATATATAAAATCATTTAAATAAATTATAAAAAATAATTTCCGAAAATTCATGCGGTGTAAAATATTTTATATTATATATATATTGATAAATAATGAGCCAATAAAAAAGCAGAAGAGAAACAGCTGAGAGATTTTCTTGGTTCCGGAGGAGCTAAGAAAATGGTGGCGGCAGACGTCGGACTCCTCTCCTTCTCCGCCCGCATTCCCTCTCTTTCTCCGCCGCCGCCGCCGCCTTGTCTCCGATTTCCAGTCAACAAATTCAAACCCCTTTCTAGTAAGTGCTAATATTGAACGAATAGACTCTTCTCTCTTTGAAATTCAGTTTACTGTTGAAAATTGAAATTCAGTTTATTTTCTGAGATTTTAAGGTTACTGTCTGTTTATTACAAAAAAAACTTGTAAATTTCTACCCTATTTCAGTTATCCCATTGATACTTGTACATTTAAATCTTGTAAAAAAAAAAAATTCTAAATAAAAAAATTGCAAATTAATAGTGGCCTCAATGAGCGAAGATACGGTTCGAGAATGGATCCTAACCGAAGGAAAGGCGAATAAAATAACCGGCATTCGTCCGATCGGCGGCGGTTGCATTAATCGCGCTAGTCGTTACGACACTGATATCGACTCGTTTTTCGTCAAAACAAATAGGTACAAATAGTTTTGTTTAAAGATTTTATATATATGCATTTCGATTACGAAACTCGTTGAACGATTTTCCGGCAAATGAGTTTAATTAATAAAAAGTGTTAATAGGAGTATTGGAGAGTCGATGTTTGAGGGAGAGGCTTTAGGCCTTAATGCCATGTTCGAAACTCGATCCATACGCGTTCCTAAACCGTTTAAGGTTAGCAAATTATGTCCTTTTTTTTTTCATTTTTCATTTTTTTTTTCTTGATGTAGCTTTCGTTTAAGGTAAGTGAATGTTTTTTTTGCTTGTGAAAAGGTTGGACCTTTACCGACAGGTGGCTCGTACATAATAATGGAATTTATCGAATTTGGTGCATCGAGGGGGAGTCAAGTGAGGACCCTAAATCTTCTATTTTTTTCCGTAAATTTATTTCGGTTATGTTATATTTCCCGTTTAGCGATTTTGACTTTTTCACCAGTTTTTCTTAGTCGGCACTAGGACGGAAGCTAGCTGAGATGCATAAAGCTGGAAAATCGGTAAACGGCTTTGGTTTCGACGTTGATAACACAATTGGAAGGTATCTTTTAAAAGCACGGAAATATATTTAATTAATCATAGGTTATCTTACCGACCAAACGAGGCCTTAGATGATTTCGTCTCGATAATGTTCCTGTTGCAGTACTCCACAGATAAACACGTGGACATCAGATTGGATCGAGTTTTATGGAGTGCACAGGTTAGGCTATCAATTGGAGTTGGTAAAACAACAATATGGCGATTCCTTAATTTACGAAAAAGGTAATTTTTATTTATTTTTTATTTTTTTTTAAATCGGTAACGGAATGTTTATGATTTACGAGAGCTATAAATACCCTTTATTTAGTAATCAATGTCTATCTTTCTAAAGAAACTTAACGAACTATGTGGTAGTTTTTTCGAGATCGACGATTCTAGTTAATCTTAATATGTTTCGTGTTCGTGTTAATTACGAAGTTTTACCAATTATATGTACTTGTATTGTTAAGGACAAAGGCTTGTGAAAAACATGGCACCTTTATTCGATGGTGCCGTAATCGAGCCTTGCTTATTACACGGAGATTTATGGAGTGGGAATATCAGTTCAGACAAAACCGGCGAACCTGTCATACTCGACCCTGCTTGTTACTGTAAGATATCTTTTTTTTTTTTTAAATAATAGGAATGAAAAAATAATAATAATAATAATAATAATAATAATAATAATAATAATAATAATAATAATAATAATAATAATAATAATAATAATAATAATAATAATAATAATGCATATAAAAAAAACTCGAAAAATCTCGAAACAAATACGTGCATATGTCATTATAGACGGGCATAACGAGGCGGAATTTGGAATGTCGTGGTGTGCTGGATTCGGAGGATCATTCTACACTGCATACTTTGAGGTAACCTAAATTAATTCTCTCTCTCTTTTTTTTTTTAATTCTTGCATAAAATAATGTACATTTTTTTTGAAATTAAGATTCGGGGGTATTTTCGTAAATCAGGTGATGCCAAAACAAGATGGTTTGGAGGAAAGGAGGGATTTGTACTTGCTGTATCACTATTTGAATCATTACAATTTATTCGGTTCCAGTTATCGTTCGTCTGCCATGTCCATAATCGACGATTATTTAAGGATGTTGAAAGCTTAGCCTCGTTTTCTTTTTTTCTTTTTTTTTTTGTAATGTTTGTATGATCGAAATTGTCGAAATTTTCTCCATTTGTAAATGTTATGGTTTTTCTTTGTGTTTGTGAAAAGCTTTGTCCAATGCAAATTATCCCATTTTTACAACTTCTTAATGAAATAAAATCATGAAAAAAAAAATAATTAAATGAGACTCGTTGTAAACGCGTTTTTTGAGCTCTTCTCTTGAAATATATATGGAGAAACAGTAAATATCGTGACACCAAACACACGCAATGGAGGTGGAAATGGACACGTCAGCTGTAGCCGGAGATTTGGTCGCCGCTTTGGAGCAGGCAACCCTAATGGCGAAGCAAATCCCGACCACCGCGGATCCATCGCAGCTCTTCCAAATTCAATCCGCCCTCCGTTCGGCGAACCACCGTCTCTCTCAATTCCTCACCGGTGGACAACTTCCGCCGCCGCCGCAGCACACCGCGTTCCCAATCGCACGGCCTGAAAACTCGGTTTCGTCAGCCGTGGGCGGCGGCGGCGAGCCAATGCAGATGGGCGACGGAGAAGAGGAAGAGCAGAACTCGAGGGACGCTACTACTGTTGAGAAGGTCGAGGGGAGGATGAGGGAATGCTTTATACAGAACAAAAGGCCGAAGAGGCGGCTCTCGCCTTCTTCGGCGGTGGCGGCGGAGCAGCGACGGAGCTATGTGAATAAGGGCGTGATAGGCGGCGGTGCTGCGGCGGCGGATTTTGATCCTATTCGGGCTAGGTTGAGATCTCTTGATCTAATTTATCAGTTCCATGCCTGAAAAATATCTGTTTTCAATTTTAATTGATTCCGATTAAAAAACAATAATTAGCAATTTCTTTTGATAATTAATAATAATTAGCAAATACATAATTTCTATTAATTATTGCAGATTTGTTTCTTTAAATCCATTTGAAGAAACAAAAAAGATAAACAAAAATACCAAAACTGAAATTTTTCGAAATTCAAAATGAAACCCTATATTCCAAAATCGAAAGTTCCCGAATCGAACTCCGCCAATTTACAGAACCATCAAGATTATGAATGTAATAAGTAAACAAAACTGCATGTACATCCCGGAATGAATGTGTCTCGATAATTACGAACAAGTTTAAGGCAATAGTACTATTCGAATCTACATACTCAGTGTACTTCGCTCGGTATAGTACAAAAGATACCGATTTATCAGCTATATCTTCACTAACAGGTTGTGCAATCTTACAAAATCTTCTAATGTGAGTTCTTCCGGTCTCGACTGTAAAAAACAATTCAAAAGAAGTGAATAATAAATTTAAAAAAAAACGAGGCTCGGAAATCGAAGCTTACAGTGGGAAGAAGATCAGCAGCACATAGAGCTGATTCAATATCCGATGGAGAACATATATGCTGTAGCGATTTCCTCAACATTTTACGTTTCCCGTTAAATGCAGAATTTACCTAATAATAATAATAATAATAATAATAATAATAAATAAATAAATAAGTTGGCATGATAAAGCACTAATAGTTGTGGTTAAAAATTCACGGACAACTTAATTACCATCGAGAAGAAGCTTTTAATGGAGGAAACACGAGGATAATCAACCGTTTGCTTTAGTTTGAACGAAACAATAGCTGCATCGACCTAACAATAAACGGAAAATTACCAGGTAAGTGAAGAGTGTAAGCTCGTTATTAAGGATTAAAACGAATTACTTGAAAAAATTATATGTATTTTTAAGCATGTACGTATAACGAACGACTTACTTTAGGTTGGGGGAAGAAGCTTGTTCTTGAAACCTTAATTTTGTATTCGGGATCTGACGAGTAATAAATTAACTCCCGAGGGAAAATTTCCAGGTTAATATATGAACAAACAATAATTATTTTCACCTGAATAGAAATTCACAAAAATATTGATGGGCCGATAATCCGATGAATCTAAAGAAGAACCGACCAATCGCAATGCCGCTTCATCCTGTAATTTCCATGTCAGCAAATAAGTTATATACAGATGGTACGACTGCCAAATTTATTCGACACGAATAGGTACTATTATTTTGGGAGGCAAAATTGTAATTTCGGATGGATTACGAAATTGCACACCTGAAGTAAAAGAACAACTTCGGAGAAAACGTCTCCCATTGGAAGAAGTTGTTTCACCACATCAGTACTTATGTTGAAAGGTATGTTCGCAACCACCTGACCGACAAAAAAAAATCGAGATATAAAAAACGAACCCTAGTTGTCGATAGACGATAGCACACTACTAACCTTTGCAAGGGACGAATTTCCATCGGTAGGGGTTTCTTTAGGCAATATCGACGACATATGTGCGCATAAATCGAATCTTGTAAAATCCTTTTCCAGAACCTATATGTTAAAAAACGATATTACGTTACTTCAGTCAATCGAATTATCGGGGGAAATGCAAGCAGAAAAATATATATATCATGTGCCGATAATTTTGATAGAGGTAAAGCAGTACCTCCACGCATCCTAATCCGGCAAAGCGTTCTCTCACTAGTGCTGCCATATACGGGTCCTGAAAATTATATACAGCAAAATGTAATCGCAAGATTAACATCTGAGTTCGAAGCTCGTTTCGAATCCGACCTTCTTTATTTAGTTACCGAAAATAGGTACAGTTAAACTTCTATAAATTAATACAGTCGGGATTAGGGAAATTCTATTAATTTAGCGAATTATTAAATTATCGAGTTAATAATTTAACACGTTTTCACCGAGTCCGGACCGAGAGAAACTATTATCTAATCAAGGTTATTAATTTATCGAGGTTATACAGTATATAACATAATTAGATGCACATGATAGAGAACAGCAACGGTGAAATCGTGAAAAATTCGACCATCAAAAGAAAATCAAAACAAGCTACCTTCTGAGCTCAATTAAGGCTGACAAAATTATGACAGCAAATTTATGTAAAAATAAAATGTAAGACCTTTTCAATAGCAAGAACAGTAGCACCGGCGTTGACTATTACATTAGTCAAAGAACCGGTGCCCGGTCCGATTTCGAGCACCGTATCGCCTTCTTTCACGTTTGCCGCCGCAACCAGCTCATCATTTACTGAACCATCCAACATATAGTGCTAATAAAAAATAAATTAAAAAAAAAAAGAAAAAACCCAATTCAAGAAAATGGATAAAGAAGCCATTTTTATTGAAATTAAAGAGCGCAATTTGGTACCTGGCCGAGGGATTTTCTGGGAAACCGGCCTTTGGAATTGAGGGCTTCGAGGGTAGAACGGTAATCATCTTCTTGGACTTTGGGTTTCCTTTTGGAGGTTGTGCTGGCGGATAATTTGCGGGAGGGTGTTCTCGGGGGTTTGCCGGCGGACGCGGCGGCGAGGCTATCGTGCGCCGGCGGCGAAGTTGAGGCTCTGATGTGGGTAATTGGAAATGCTGGAGGGGCGGAATGTAAGAGGCTGTTCATTGTAGTTATGGTGTCTCACAAACTGTAGCAAATTGAATTTCTTACATCCACAACAAGGGCGTTAATGTAAGAAATTTAAAATAGCAGGGGTGGGTGTAATTATGTAAAAATTAAGGGGGTTTTGTAAATAGATCTTACCTCGGAGGGGTTATTGTAATTTACCCTTATTTTTGGCCTATAAAGTGAAGTGTGTGTACACTACTAATATTGAAAAAAAAAAAATCATTATTTAGCTTAAAAAATAAAAATTCGATTCAAGATAGTTCGTTAAAAGCTCACTGAAACTCTGTTTATTTTTATAACGAGCCGATTTTGAACACTTTTTTTTATTTGATAATCTCTGAAACTCTCGGATCGAACTTGAGCTCAATTTCAAAACACGGTTAGTGTTTGGTTCAATTAAAGTTCATTCAAGCTCAATGTAATTGATTGATTATCAAACCAAGCTTAAATATAATTTCGGAAACTTGATAAAAATCAAACAAGCTTGAGCAACTGTGCGTTCGACTCGACTCGACTCCAAAGCAAACCTACTCTAATAAATTTCTAAATGATACTAATACTACAATCCAATCAAATAAATTTGCAAGAAAAAAAAATACTATTATATTCACATGCTTGCTTGGTGGATGGCTATTGGCTAATCATCATTCTTAAAGAGGGCATCATCAAATTCTGACCAATCAAATTCATGACACGTGGCTTCTGTTCCTGTAAGCAGATCATCATCAATAATCCCCCCTTGATCAACAAAATCATCAAAACAATGTAGAATCTCTGGCAATGGCGATGAAGAACAATGATATGGTTCTGTAACAATTCCTCCCTCCGAAAATGCCGTCGAATTCGTCGAAAAATCTTGTTCGCATGGGAATATTAACGGTTCGTTATGGCCCAAAATATCGTTATTCGTAGACTGCATGTTCGAAGAATCTTTATCGTCGTTTTCGGATATAATATTCTTGAACAGAACAGCATCTTCGGCGGTGTTGTCCGAACGTTCGAGTTTTTGTCCGAAATCGATGGAGTTTCCGTCACTAGCCAATCTGTATCCGACGAATTTGCTAACGCCAGACCGATTTTCACTATTGCCCATACCGTCTGCGGTTACGCTTAGGAGCACGTTTCTCATTTGATCCCCGTATATTCTGAAGTTACGAGACAAATGCAGCTTATCAGGGCGGTAGTTTTGCTGCTGCAAATTGTCAACTCCAATTCGGTACGTGTAATTTTTTCTGCTAGAAGAAAAATTATACGAACTTCGATGTAAATTAGGTTCGATCAGATCCGTATTCCAATAATCGAGGCTTGATGAAGAAGTCGACTGCATATTATCACATAAGCTCTTGAATTCGTTTCTTACAGCAAGTGAACCGAGGGCCGTTTCTTGAGCTCGTTTCATTCCGCCCCGAAATTTCTGCACAATGGTATTAGTATTAATTATAATCATTATTGCAAAAGATTCGGAGATTTTCGATTTATATTCAATTTCGATTTTTTTCCGATGAAATCTCTTTCCTTAATGGTTTAAATAAAACTCCAACATTAAATATGCAGATTTTCTAGTTCATGCTCTTCTTCCATTTCCTTTTTTTTTTTTTTAAATTCCAAAACATTATTTTCTTATTTGTTTAAATATTTTAAAACAAATATATCTTTATTTTAATTTAACTAAATAAAAAACCTGTAAATGGCTAGCAACATTCTCTCTAGTAAGCCCCGGAACACCCATAACTTCGACGATTTTCTTCGGAACCGCCTCTGTTTGCCACCAAAAATATTTAAATTAAAAAAAAAAATATTAACAATAATTCAATTTTAATAAAAAGAAACATGATCTTACTCTCATATCCTAAAAACTCAATAGCTTCAAGGAATTTTTGATGCATTTCAATAGTCCAAACGACCCTCGGTTTCTTTGCGACAGGGGTTTCATCTTCGCTGACATCATCTTTCTCGTTTATCCGTTTTTTCACTGCTTCATCGATAGGCGAACAAGTCTTGTTCGTTTCGACATTTTCTTCATCTTCTTCGAAATTTCCCACCATTTTATTTTTCTCTTTCTCTAACGCAAATTGCCAAAGATCATTAACGTCGTTTCTGCTCAAACCCTTTAAATCGTACGCAGCGAAACTAAGCTGTTGGCCGCCTTTCGGCGCTATCTTCTTCTTATCGGAACACATCACTGCAAGTGTAGCAAAATAAATAATTAATTAATCATTTGTCATGTTTTTTTTAATGATTAATTTGTAAGAATTAATAATATTTATACTTACATATGATTGGAAGATTGAGTTTCTTCTGAATGTGTTGCACAATTACAGAGCCATCATTTGATTCTAACTTGTGAGCATTTGTTAGGACAAGGTCAAGTGTTTGTTTTGCCTCCCATATTGCATTTACAACATCCAATACACCTCCAATATGCAATACTAATTTAAAGAAGAAAATTAAAAATTAAAAATTTAATAAAAAATTAGATAAAAAGAGAAGAAAAAAGAAGAAAAAGAAAAGATACCTTGAAAATTGCAGTGTTGGAGCATCTCAGACACAATGTTCTTGCATGTAATATCATCATTCACAACTAGGATACATATTCCTTTGGTTCCCATAGATTCTAACTCTCACTTAAGATGTCACAAATAATAAACAATCAAGAGAGAGAGAGAGAGAGAGAGAGAGAGAGAGAGAGAGAGAGAGAGAGAGAGAGAGAGAGAGAGTGTAAATGACTTATACCTTTTGTGTATATATAAATAGAGAATGGTTTATATTAGAAATAACCCATTCTGTATATGATTTTATATAGGGTAATAAATTACAGCCACCTCCTGAGGTAAGGTCAAATTACGAAAAAACCCCTAATGTTTGGATAATTACAATCATCCCCTCAACTATGAGTCTTTTCTTACGCATCCATTCTTATGATATCAAATTCAATGGAATCTTCTAGATTCCGTGGAATGTTGTCTAGTTTGTACTCGTTTTGTGCAAAAATGCAGTTTTTGTTGCACCACAATCTGATATTTATGAGTCAAGAGACACATTTTATGATTATCTTGTTTTAAAATGTGAAGTTCGAATAGGGTAAAATGGATACAAACTGGAGAATATTTCACATAATCTAGAATATTCTATTAAATTTGACACCACTCCTTAGTGGACGTGTAAGAATATTCATAGTTGAAGAGTGATTGTAATTACCTAAACACGAAGGGTTTTTTTTGTCCGTAATTTACCCAAAGAAAAAAAATGGAAATACAGAGAAACCAAACCGTGAGGTTACAGCGCGTGATTACTAACCAAGATTCTGCATTAATTTCTAGTTATTGCATGTCATATGGCACAAGTCAATAATTACACCACCATGCACGCTATTTAGATTCTTTCATGTATTATTATCCAATTACAGCAAATTAAATTGCTAATTAAAAAAAAAAAAAAAAAAAACTATTGAATTTACAGAGTGTGACTAATGAGCTTAAACTGAATTAAGTAATTAACCAAATAAAAGACGGCGCCTCGCAGACTTTGAAAATGTCGAACTCGAACTATTCCTTTTGCCTTTAGAAGAAGAAGAACCAACACTAGTCTTCTCAACATTCTCCTCAGCCTTAACGCCTTTCGTCGAACGATAAAACTCCGTTATACTCGTCTGTGATGATCCCGTTTTTTCTTCACAACTCATCTTCGATTTCTTCTTTCTTGATTTCATCTCTTTCATGATTTCATGTCTTTCAATTCCTATCACATTATACACAACTGCGTTAGTTTGTGTGTGTGTGTGTGTGTGTGTGTGTGTGAGAGAGAGAGAGAGAGAGAGAGAGAGAGAGAGAGAGAGAGAGAGAGAGAGAGAGAGAGAGTGTGTTCTGACCTTTCCTTTGATAAATTGGCTAGCCTTTTCTGGAAAAGCCTTTTTCACGAGCTCAATATCTTCATCGGTCGACAAAAAACAGCTCCCTTCATCAATATGAACATAAGGAACTTCACTCTCCACCTCGATCAAATCAAGAGATTCGTCGAGTTCAACACAATCTTCACGTGCAATAATTTCTTCAGGAACTGCACCACTCGAAACTGCAGAAGCTTTCTTCCAGCTGACAACATATGATTCGTGCCCGTATCTAACTTTAACACGCTGAATACTGTGAAACTCGTACTGTCCGTATAGCAAGTTATTATCTGTCGGAGCTGAGGGCATATCTCGTAAATATATAGTCGACAGCATTGGAAGTAATCTTTGTCTAATATAAGATGGCTCCCAGTTTTGCTGATACGTTAGGTAATCAACCAGCATTTCTGTTCGCGGGATTTCCCATCTTATATGCATCTCATCATCTGCCAAAAAAAATAAATAATAAATAAATAGTCCGTCTGTAAATATGCAAATGGTGAAATCGTAAATTAATGCAATTGCAACATACCAATCCCGTGATTATTGCTCATGTACATTTTTATAATTTCATCGTTTGGAAAATTCTTCTGTGATGAAATCTTTCGACAAACTGCCATCTGCCAAGTCGCGTTTTTCTTCTTTGCTTTCTCTTTCCTGTTCTGCCATCCAAAAATAAATAAATAAATAATTTAAAATCCAAACGATTTTTTTTTTCATTCATAGGAATAAGAAAAGAAGTGTTTGTGTAAATACCGAATCACACGACGAACAAAAACATTTGAATCCCACCGGTTTCTTCAAGCAGCTCTCGCCAGCTGGCGAATTGCAGTTTTCGCACGGAAACTTGAGATGGGCTTTCTTGTTGCCTGGATGGCCACAGTGGGAACAATGAGGTAATTTCGGTTTGGGTGATTTTTCATCGGAAAAGACGAAATTAACCCCATGATCGACGATATCTCGTTGGATGTCAAGTGGGTCCCCCCCGGCTACTTCATGCAATCTGTTGAGTACATCGTTTTCGCTGAAATGTTTGACAAAACGAACTGCAGTGTCGATCCCAATTCCCGTTATACCATTTAAATCGTGATCGTTTCCGACCAATAAAGAAATAGCTATTAAATGGTTTCGTTTGAGACCGAGGCCAGTCTCGATATCAGATATATTATAGCATTCGAATGGCTCCTGCACCAAGTTACGATGATTATATATATCATTGAGAAAGAAAGAAAAAAAATACGACAAAATCAAGAAAATATCGAGAGCCACTTACTTTTGAGTTGGGTTGGATTCGCTTGATAACACAACGGGCACCGTAAAGAAACGCGTCGCTGTCAGAAGTAATACAAGCATCGACGTGCCCTTGTCGGTTTAACTGCGCACAAAGTGCTTCGGCTTCCCCTTTCGCTTTTAGAACAGGCATTCCAAGTAGTTCGAGCAATTCCTATCGTAAGTAGACAAACACAACGAATTACGAGACTCGTCTTAAATTATCCTAAAATTTGGAGAATCGAACAAGGATTGACAGCTCACCACACATTCTTGAATACATTTCGTAAACGCTGTGTTCCTTTCAACTGATACACCCTCTTCCGCCTCGGGGAAGCTTGACAATTCAATACCCGATGATCTGAAAAACCGAGCTATCCTCGCCTGAGATTTTAGCGGCGACGGAGTGCCGTCGAGTACGAAAACTGGGTATGCTCCAAACTGTAAATTTTTTTTGCCCCAATGTTATGAAATTCACACCAATTACTACCAATTTAACATCACAATAAAAAAAAAAAAAAAAAAAAAGTCACACCCAAAAATTGGCACGTGGGTATTAGACTGATTAAAACCATTCCATAAGTTTCCTTGGAAATTAATACAGCTCCCGCTCACAAAATGCAAATGGAAAACCCTAACAAATTCAAAATTCATTTTTTCCACTATACAAGTAAAAACAATGAGCTCGAAAATTGTAAAAACTTTACACGCGCATAAGAGGGTTGTACCAAGGGGTAGAAGAGTAATTGTACCTTGGAGAAGAGATTGACTGTTCGGAAGAAGGTGAGGCGGATGTGAGGTTTTCTAGCATGCCCTTTAATGGCGGTCTCGTGCTGGACAACCCAGTACGACAAGTCCACCGCAACCCTTTTGTTCCTCAAGAAATCGAATCCTTCGAAACTGGCATGGGGTTTCAGCAAATCCCAAAAGTGCCCTCCAACGCCCATTGCAGTGAGAGAGAAAAAAGATGGGCTTTTTACAGAGAACCAGCGATTACCGAACGATCATGGCAAACTAAAAATTTAATGGAGAGACGGAGCGTTTTTACTCTGTTTCTCTCTCCCCGAGGCCTCCTCTCTCTCTCTCTCTCCTTTTCCTTTTCTTTTTATTTTTATTTTATTTTATTTTTATTACAAGTAAGGAAAGTAACCGTTGTTGATGGATACGGGCTTTTTCTAATATTTGGGCCTAATTGAAACCCGCATTTGTTTTTTAAATAAATGAACAGGCCCGATTCAATAAGGCTACGAGTCTATTGGATACATCATTATTAGTTTATTACAATAGATTATTAGCTCGATCGAGGTCCTTAGAAAATATTAATATTTGGTACCGAATATAGAATATAAAATATTTTATTTTGTTAAAAATCCTCTAATTGGATTTTGGTATTATTTATAGTCCATGGAGCCCTTTAATTAGATAATATGGGCGTTGAACGGACGAGTTTACCCCTTTCCTGCACTTGTTGATAGTATATATGAATATACGTACTCAGTAGCACATATAGATTGCTTAGGACGACAATGAATAGCTTATTTAGAGAGCTAAGAGTGAGTATTATCATATAAGGAGAGTCTAGTTATGGAGTTTAGTTATGTTTAGTGGTCATCTTTTATGGAATACTTACCTATTCACAATCACATCTCTTTCAAATCACGTAGCTAATCAAAGTGAACCAACAACTACCATTCATATCCTCCAAGTGTGCATTTACAATGCATATATGTTTTCCCAACGATTGTTGTGTGTGAATTTGTGTCCGTGCATGTGCATGAGTGTGCGTGTCACTGTGTGTCTGATAATTGTTTCTTAATAGACGGCGACGACGATGACAGAGGGAGATGACGTGGTAGATTAAAGATGACGGTGGCGGGATGAGCAAGACGATGATGGTGCATTGAAGATATAGTTGAATCTGAAATAGAAGATAATTGGAGAATCGAGAAAGGGTGAATGGGTTGGGATTATTTTATCTAAAAAGAATAGATGTCTTTTAACAAATTGGTATGACCATCCTGATTTGAAAATATGTTAGTAGTGAAAGTTGTGTAGCAAATTGTCGCTTAGTGCACATGTAATATTTGGAGAAATTGCACCATTTCATCTTTAATTTAATACCAACCAAAAATCATTGGAACTTGGGGGACGTGAATACACGACCAAAACTAACATAGGATACCATTTAATTTGTGATGACATCCAAAATAAAACCTAGGCAACACCACATGCAGCCCTCCAACTGGCACCCGCCACGTAGCAATCAAAGACCATTTGTGGGAAATCAAGTGGACAAGAAATTAAAAGAATTGATCTTCCCATATAGGCGAATCAATTGAAAATTTGATTGCACGAATGTAAATTAAATGTAATTCAATTATTAATTAGGTCCATGCATTTGATTCATACTTTTTCTCCAACACCTCCATAAGGCCCCCCATTCTTCATCTCTTCAACCACACATTTTAGTCAAAGTTTAAATTAAATTCATCGACATAAGCAATTATTCCATTTATTTCTTTTTTTTCTAGTAAGATATCACTGAAATCTATAAATTTGTCGGTGTTTGTTTGATACTTCATCGGATCACCATAAACTTAGATAATCAATCACCTCAATCTTGACCACAATCTTGTAATCTTGCTATGTTAACAAAAAAAATAAAACATAATTAGAAAAGGGTAAAAGGGTAAAAGCTACATTTAAATGATAATGATTCAATCCAACTCACTCGAACACCGGGAAATTCACCTATTAGCGGAATTTTGGGCCAATAGTCGTGAACAAAACAAAACGGTAGAATATCGGTAAAAGAGAGAGAGAAGTGTTTAATTGCTTGTGTTTCTATAACCCTAATAGGGTTTTTACATTTGCTTATATAGAGTGTCATTTATGGTGTTTATTTAATTTAGAGTGTCACTTCTTTGCCCGCCAAAAGATGTAATCGGGCGAGCTCTCATGTGATGACTTCTATTGAGCGATCACTTACCCTATCTTGATTCATCAGCCCACGATACTCTCTTCACCCCATTGGGCCTTCGGCCCACTATTCTGAAAAGGTGGGGGTACGGCCCCCATCACTAACTACTTATATTTCGAACATCTAACTTCCATTAATTAATTAATTGCTCCAATCATGTCCCCTAATGGCTAATTCTCACTAAACATCCCGA
The DNA here is from genome assembly GCF_000504015.1 of Erythranthe guttata. Next base: position 878,200 of record NW_012193538.1, on the reverse strand, counting down.
CAAACACCTAATCAGCCCTTAAACATATTGTAATTATCTGTTAATCCACAACAATTAAATTTAAAAAAAAAAAAGACTGATCTTTGATCTGATAATGCAGCAACTACCTAGAAACTTCATGTCCCTCTTTACATGTGACAAAACCTTGAGTTTCATGCCAATCAACACTAAAATACGTCCAATTTATTACAAAAATAATATTTCTTTTCCGACATCCTTCAACACACAATTAACCCAAAACTATTATAATAATATAATTATTCCTTAATTAATATTTTTTTTATAAATTAAATAAATAAAAACCCTAGTTGAGGAAGCATCAATGTCTCTACGTGTGGTTTGTCATTTTCTTACATATACATTGTTTCTTCTCTCCTACAAATATATGTGACTTTCCTCTCTCACTCTAAACATAAATCTTTTCCTCTCTCTACCAAATTATTATCATCAACTTTTTTTTTTTTTTTCAAATTTCAAGAAACCAAACATGGCCTTAACATTTTTTCAAGAATCTGCGAAACTCGAAAACCGGCCGATGATGCTGAAAGATTATCTCATCAGAGATGATTGTGACCACAACTCATGTTCATCGTCGTCGTCGTCGAGTAATGGCGGCTTCCAAATGTACCCTAGGAGGAAACCATGCAAGTCAACGGCGGCGGCGGTTCCTTCGAAAAAGTCAACCAACAAACCCGGCCACATCGTACTACTCAGAAGCTGGTCGAGAAAAGCCGCCGCCGCCACCAGAACCTCCGCCGCCATCCACAAGGTGATCAACGTTGTCAAGCTCTTCCACTTCGCCTCCGCGAAATCTCCGTTGCTCTTACCTAGAAAAATGAGCAAGAAGAGCAAGGAAGACAAAAACGGCGCCGTTTTGGGAGATGTGACGCCGGAGGTCAAAGTCAAAGTCAAAGTCAAGGACATTCTGCGGTGGAGATCGTTCAGGGATGTGGCGGAGGAGGATAACTCTTCGCCATGGGATTTCCCTTCATCTCCTAGCCGGAGCACCACCACCGCCACCGCCACCGCCACCACCACCACCACTTCAAGCAGCAAGAGGTCTAGCTGGTGCGACAGTGATTTTACTGCGGAGGAATCACAGCTGTGGGGCGGTGAAAATGGGGAGTGTTTGGGTAAAAAATGTTTTACTGCTGGTTTTACAACTACAACATTGACGAGTCCCAAGGTAAATTTTTTTTTTCCTTTTCCACGTGGCATAATTAATTAAATGATTATGAAAATAATAAATTTATACAAATAATTGACTTTTATTTGTATTTAAATATGCATCGTTTTGTCGGTTGGTATATGTACTATACCTTTTTTTTTACCTTTTACAGTCTGGTATACCCACCAAAAATTATTTATTTACCCAAAACAATAATAAATAATTCCCTAAAATAATATTAACAAATAATAATATAATGCTTATCATTTTAGAGAATTTTTCGGTTCCAAATTATCTGTCGCTTTAGAATGTCAATTATGCATTATTCACATTTTTTTTTTCAAATTGCCATTTATCGCTCTTAATTCATTGAAAGATAATTAGTACGCTATTTTAGTCGCTTTTTATGTATTTAGCTATATATAATTTATACATATTTATTGATTTTCTTAATACACGTGATAGATCTAAAATGACAAATATTTGCCTTTTTTTTTCCTGTGAAATGCAGGTCGGGGATTTTTCAATTGAAGAATACGAGCAGAAAAGCCCGATTTCAGTTCTCGATTCTCCATTTCAAGAAGTCGAAGAATACAAGGAGTTAATAAACAAAAGCCAAGACAACAATGAACAAGTCATGCTATTGGATTTTTTCATGCATGAGATCTCAAACCTAGATTACCATGGTAATTATTTGAATCATGACAATGTGAAATTTAATTACGACGAGGTTTTGAGGGTTGCAAAATCATGGGTAAATGGAGAAACATGCGACGAGTCATACGATTGGGATAATACGGAAGACAAGAGAGAGTCCTATGTTAAGGATATCGAAAAAGGAGTGTGTTGGAAGAATTTCACACAAGATCGAGAAATCGTGTCTAGTGAATTGGAAATCGAGATTTGGGAAGAGTTAGTATACGAGCTTATAATCGATTTTTCTAATTAATTATCGAAAACGGACACTTGTATATCAATGGCGGATCGAGCATACAGGCGCGAGCTTTTAGCCCTTGTTGATTCTTTAAAACAAAAAAATAGTATTATATAGATAAGTTTGTTATTATTCGAATAGTGTAATATTATATATTCTTACAACAATTTTAGTGTATATTTAATTTTGTACAAACAAAATTATATGGGCCGCATATTAGATGATCAAGAAAGGCCTTTCGGTTGATTTTGGCCCATGTAGATCCGGGTTGGCCCATATCTAATACTTGACAGCCCATTAATGCTAAATGGGTCAAATGTTAAGTGTAATATATACAAGTCTACAATTTAATTTTCAACTCATTTTAGCCTAAGTATTCACGCGAAACTCGACTACTTTCATCCGTTTCAAATTAAGTATCGTTTCAGAGAATTTTAGTGTTTTTTTTATTATTTTTTAATTTAAAATTATAATGATTATATTTTAAAATTTTCACATTGGAACCAATCAAAATTCTTGATTTTTCACCTATTTGGACAAAATAATCCCACGTGCAAAATTATGCACATTTCACTTGTCCCTCCACAAATTAGTAATTACAGCTTATTTAGAAATTATATTTTAAAAAAATTAAAATTAATATTAAAAGAGAGGGAACTGTAGTACAAAGTACAACCCCATGCCTCCATTTAAGCTAGCCACCTGCCTTGTCCACTAAATTGTGCCGCAATCAAGAAGTAATTACTAATTATTTACCTAGTTTTTTTTCTTAAATTCAATTTATGATTTCTTATTATTCAAAATATAGAGTTTATTTAGGAAAAATAATAAAATATATACCCATTTAAAAAATTATGACAAAATTGGTGTTAATTAGAGAATTTATTTAAAACTTGTTTAATTATATGGCAACTAATCACAATTTCGAGTATTTATAGAAAATAATTATGTATCAATTTGGTAATATTAAATGAAATAAAGGTAAAAGATTGATTAAGGGCGACCCATATGAAAACGTTGGATCACATCAATCCAATTCAAAAAATAATGAAATATCCATGAAATCCTTCTATAATATTTATAAAATAAATTAAATTAAATTCACATACTTTTTTCCAGACTAGACAAAAAACATAGCATAAACTATTTTCTTTAAAAGTCAAATAAATTCCCACATGAAAGACTCTCACGTGACATGCACCCTCCCCCATCATGAAATCATCTTTGGTAAAATCTTAGGTGGGGCCCACAGGCACACGGTTCATGCAGTGGTGCCGCTTGCAGGAGATCATATTTTAATCTCAAAATTATTTACTTGCCTAATTAGCTACGATACCTTTAATTAATTATTGTTTATTATGAAAATCCCCTTTTATAATCACTTTCTCTCTCTACTTTTTCTCTCTCTTACACAGTGCACAAAAAGCTGCTTAAAAGACTGAGAAAAACTCACCAGCTTCTCTCTCTAAAAAAGCGTGTATATAAATGAAAAATTATGCGGATGAATGAATTTAAAGTAATTATTTTTTGTTTTCTTCTCTGTTGACGTAGTGGAACCGATACGTTTTCTTTAAATTCATTAATCCGCCACCGTTTTTCTCTCCTTTGTTCTTGGTCCTTCTGTAACTCCATAAAAGTCAACACTCTCTCTATACACCTTGAAATCAAACCCTGAAAATACTTTGATTTTGAACCACATGCAAAACCCATTTCTCTGTGATTGAAAAGAAAGGAGCTTTTTTATTTAATTTTTTTTTTTTTAATTTTTTTTTCAGAAAATTAATTCCAAATGAAGAATGACGAGCAGGCGCGTACGCTGTTTGGAATCTCGCTGAGTGGACGGCCCAGGTGGCAGCAATTCGTCATTTGCTCATCTGGGTTTTTCTTTGGTTATCTCGTTAATGGCGTCTGCGAGGTAATTCCAGATTCTCTCTCTCTCTCTCTCTCTCTCTCTCTCTCTCTCTCTCTCTCTCTCTCTCTCTCTCTCCGGGCACTATTTTGAAAAGATTCCGAATTTATGATTTATTTTTTGGTTTCAAGTGATTTAAGAGGGTGAGTTTTAGTTTCTTGACTTTTGTTTATGGAATTAGGGAATTTAATTGATGACTTTATTCCTATGGTATCTTTTGTTTTGGTGGGTCAAGCTTGTTTTTTGTTTGCCTTGGTCAAATATTTCTTTGTCAATTCAAATTCAATTCTCTGTTTTTTCAACTTTGATGTTTACCTTCAATTTCTCTGTGTGTGTGTGAGAGAGTGAGAGAGGAGAGAGAGCAGAGAGGAGATAGAGAGAGAGAGAGAGAGAGAGAGAGAGAGAGAGAGAGAGTATTTTAACCAAAGGGTGAAATGTTTGATGCATAAATTACTGACTAATAAATTGACTAATTCATTCATCTGTTTCAGGAATATGTCTACAATAGACTCCAATTCAGGTCAAATTCAATCCCATAACTTCTTTACATATGCAATTAACTTCTGTTCAAACCTTTCTCGAACACACTCGAATAAATCCGGTTCCGAATAATTTGACGAAATTTTCGTAAAAAATTGCAGCTACGGATGGTACTTTACCTTCGTGCAAGGTTGGGTGTACATTCTCCTAATTTATCTCCAAGGATTCACTACAAAGCAAATGGTGAATCCGTGGAAAACTTACGTAAAACTCTCCGGTGTACTAATGGGATCTAATGGTCTCACAAAAGGCTCACTCGCCTTTCTCAACTATCCAGCTCAGCTCATGTTCAAATCCACCAAGGTAAATGAAAAAAGAAAGAAAATCCCGTTATTTTCGCCTTTTTCGTAATCGGTTACCTTTCCTCTAACTAATTGCAATTTTTTTTCGGTTGCATTAATTAGGTTCTGCCTGTGATGATAATGGGGGCTTTTATTCCGGGTTTGAGACGAAAGTATCCGCCATACGAATATGTATCTGCTGTTCTTTTGGTGATCGGTTTGATTCTTTTCACCCTAGCGGATGCACAAACTTCGCCGAATTTTAGTGGAGTTGGTGTTGTGATGGTATCTGGTGCGTTGATTATGGATGCCTTTTTGGGGAATCTTCAAGAAGCCATCTTTACTATGAATCCTCAAACAACACAGGTGTCGTAAACACGATTTTTTTTCTTCTTTTTTTGTGCTTTCGACTTTCGTTTGTTAAAGCACTCAAAGTTAAATTTTGGGTTTTTATTTATTTATTTATTTTGCAGACTGAAATGCTATTTTGCTCGACATTGGTGGGCATGCCATTCTTGATTCCACCGATGCTATTTACCGGAGAACTATTCAAGGCTTGGAATTCATGTTCTCGGGTATATATATATATATATATATTTATCTCTCAAAAAAGCCCTTTTCTTTTTTGATAAAAAAAGAATAAAAAAATTAAGAATTATATTTGTTTGTATTGTAGCATCCCTATGTGTATGGAGTTCTTGTTTTCGAAGCAATGGCCACCTTTGTCGGACAAGTATCGGTCCTTTCCCTAATTGCACTGTTTGGTGCTGCCACCACAGCTATGGTACGTTTCGTCTCATAATTTTCCAAAAAAATCGAATCTTGAAATTATATAAATCACTATTCGGGTTTTGATACTTTGATTCTTGAAAAAAAAATTCAAAAAAAAAAAAAAAAAAAAAACAGGTGACGACAGCGAGGAAAGCGGTGACTTTACTGCTGTCGTATTTGATATTTACGAAACCTTTGACCGAACAACACGGGACTGGACTTTTGCTAATAACAATGGGGATTGTGTTAAAGATGTTGCCTGATAGTAACAAACCTTCGAAGAAGCCCTTGAACTCGAATTCTCAGACGAACAACGAAAATATATCTCAAAGTGAAGAAGATGACAGGTTTCGGATCGAGGATGAACAAGAAACGAGACCCTTGGTCTGAAATTTATTTATTTACATTTCAATCTAGATATATATTATTAGTAATGTTTCATCATGTAACCAAAAGTACTAATTAATGTTTTCATTTTTCGCCATCTTCTCTGATGTTACATTTTTTTTTGTTACTTCTTTGGTCGACTACGCAGAATCCCAATTTACTAAATAAATTCATCGATGCTTTAATGATATACACAATTAAATGGGATTGAACATAATTTAGGATTTGAGTTCCAAGTTTAAATTTGGACCTCTGTTTGGATTTCGAAATTGGAAGATTGTAAATTGCAGCATTTCTATTTTCTTATTTATCTATAATATATAATAATGCATGATAATATTAATATTGTAAATGCAATTTTAGTGGGAAAAAATGGAATTCTTTTTGAAATTTAAAATTGAATCAAATATCAAAATCCTACCGGCTATGGGCTAATACATTTCGATTAAGGACAATAATAATATAAGGCTGCGGCTATATGCAATACTAATTTCATTTGTGTAACGCCAAATTAAAGAAATATTCTAAAAGATTTCATTTTATAATTGGCTTTAATACTAATTTCATTTGTGTAAGACCAAATTAAAAAAATATTCTAAAAGATTTCATTTTATAATTGGCTTTTGTTTGCTCTAGCTTGCTGATACATGGTAAGCAATTACTATTACTTAATCTATCAGACAAAACGGAAAAAAATAGTAATTAAGATTATTTGTGTGAACGCAGTGTCCAAGGTTTGGCCAAAGTATTGCAATCCAAATACGCCACATTTCAATTAAGGACATTCAGTCTACTTGAAGACTCAGAGTAATGGAGTATGAAATCTAAACACCAAATACGCCACATTTCAATTATGGACATTCAGTCTACTTGAAGACTCGGAGTAATGGAGTATGAAATCTAAAGACGAGGCTGCTATTAAAGTGATGGAGTACGAAATCTTTTTATGCAAGACTCTTCATAAGTTTTCTTCATAAGTTTTAGTTCGTGTCTCTTCCTCTCTCATTTTAATCTTTTGTTACGCGAGTCTTGAAATCTTCTTATACATGTTTGTTCCAGTGTCGCTGGCTAATACATTTTGGGTAAGGACAATACTAATATAAGTGTATTCCTATGATAAAGATTGATTTTATCCTACCGCATGGGCTCAGTTTCTAGAGCATCTAATGAAATTAAAATTCTAGGGTACATTCTAAAGACAAACATAATAAATATTTGCATTGGTCAGTTTCTAGAGCACCTAATGAAATTAAAGTTCTAGGGTAAAGTTCTAAAAGACAAGTATAATACATATTTTCAGTTAGCTATTTGCCGTTAATCATGTAACGCCAATAATTGGGAAATGTTAATAAAATTGGTAAATTCGAAAATAAACACAAAATATACCTCCGTATCTGGATTATGTGAATCCATTTCAATAATTATTGCTTTCAAATTTAGTAAGTGTTACTTTCAAACGTAGATTCTTGAATTTCTTTTTCATAATTTGTCAAAATTTTGAAATCTTTAGATGAAAAAATTTGGAAAAGTTTTCAAAAGATCGAGAAAATAATTTGTTAAAAACTTAAATTTTGTAGGAGGAGGAGACAACACGCTCACACTTAACCGGAATGGATGTAGTCCTTTTACAACGGCGCCGTCATTTTCCATAACGGAGTTGAGATTATCGGGGTAATTGGATCATTGGAAATTCCGGTGAAGTGCAAGTCCATTGCAAACCGGTGATCAATAGGATAAGTTGTCGTCAGACGACTTATATCTTCGTCAACTTCTACCCCGTTTTCGTATGACCTATTCGAAACCATACAGAGTTCGCAGAGAATATGTGACTGCCAAGCCTCGAAATATCTGAACACGCAAAATTATTACTATAAATATTATTATCCGAAACCACGAGATACGTATCAAGTTAAAAAGAAAAAAAAAAAAACAAGAATTAAGTGAAAAAATCATATTCAAGGCGGACAAGTATCGGCCCTTTCCCTAATTGCTCTGTTTGGTGCTGTCACCACAGCTATGGTACGTTTCGTTTCATAAATTTCCAAAAAAATCGAATCTTGAAATTATATAAATCACTACTCGGGTTTTGATACTTTGATTCTTGAAAAAAAATAATTCGAAAAAAAAAAAACAGGGGACGACAGCGAGGAAGGCGGTGACTTCACTGCTGTCGTATTTGATATTTACGAAACCTTTGACCGAACAACACGGGACTGGACTTTTGCTAATAACAATGGGGATTGTGTTAAAGATGTTGCCTGATAGTAACAAACCTTCGAAGAAGCCCTTGAACTCGAATTCTCAGACGAGGAACGAAAGTGAAGAAGATGACAGGTCTGAAATTTATTTATTTATTTATAGTTCAATCTAGATGTATATTATTATTAATGTTTCATCATGTAACTGAAAGTACTAAAAAATTTAATTAATGTTCTCTTATTTTTTTTGGTACTTGCAGAATCCCAGTTTACTTTGTGTCACTCATTACAATCATGTTATGAAAATGTATTTGTCTCTATGTTTGAGTCAAGAATAGCATTATAAACAGTAATTAAGCATCTAGGGTTGAATACTTACTGAATAAATTAATAGAGTAATTTACAAAAAAAATGGTTTTAAGACGACAAATAGAAGTTGCCGGGCAGGTACTTGGAAAAGCCTTTGATGAAAGATTCGGTGGGACCCAATTCACGAGAAGGAGGAGACAACACACTTGCACTTAACCAGAACGGATGTATTCCTTTTACAACGGGGCCGTCATTTTCCATAACGGAGTTGAGTTTATCGGGGTAATACTTGAGCACTGTATTCCCATTTGGCTCAACCATTTCTATCTCAAATGCAGGAGAGAGCGTTCTTCCCATTACTCGTACGTAACACACACTGCACAAATCGAAATAAATCAACATTCGTTTCTTTTTAAGCATATATTTAATAATTGTTTAATTAGCAAGTAAACTTACCATATATGGTATAATCCATTTGGATTTTGTTGAACCCTACCCATCAACTCAATCTGCAAATATGCACGCGAACAAAGCACGGGTTCTGGTAGCTTGAATGGTTGCAAACTATTCTCCTGTCAAGATTATTTTTTAAGAGATTGTTTTTTTCTTTTTCAAAATCAAATCAAGATTTTAATAATATAATATTACCTGGATCATTGGAAATTCCGGTGAAGTGTAAGTCCAAGCAAACCAGTGATCAATAGGATAATTCCCCGTCAGACGACTTATATCTTCGTCAACTTCTACCCCGATTTTCATATGACCTATTCGAAACCGTACAGATTTCGCAGAGAATATGGGACTGCCACGCTGTGAAAAATCTGAATACGCGAAATTATTACTAATAAATATTATTATCCAAAATCACGAGATACGTATCAAGTTAAAAAAAAAAAAATCATACCTTGAAACGGTTGAATATCAATTTCAGTAATAACCAAGATGCCAGGTTTTAACTTATATATCAAAGTCTCGTGTCCATCGCGACTACGCTGTCCTTTGCTTCCCCAGTAACAATTTTCTCTATTGTATCTATCCGTTGGATCAAGAGTATTCTCACGACTTCGTTTCGAATCGTTGGTGCTCGACGCACTAATTGCAAGGTCTATACAATCCCTTGGTGTAACCTTCGATTTAGTGACCGCTTCCATTAGAGACGAATATACCTTTTGATTCCTCTCGATAATCTCCCGCTCCTTGGGCTCCACTAACTTGTTTTTCCTTCCACTTGCATCCGATATGGCAGCAACTTTCGAGTACTGCAGCATCTTTTTTAAGCGCAACCGTTTTGCAAGTCCGTTTGCAGTAACTGAAATATACATATATGTAATCAATTAAAACAACAACAAAAAAAATAAAAAATGAACTAGGTCAAATTGCGTAATCGAATAAAAAATAAAATTTGGAATAGTATCGGTTACCAAATTGGCGCCAATAGCGTGACACGGCACCGGCACGAACTAGGTCAGCCTGGTCATCTAAGAAGCTCATGATATAGATGGATAGTTCTTCGTCGATCAGTTGCAGAAAATCGAACCCAGTATAATCGAACCCAGTATAAAATCTTTTGTGACCATCCATTGCTCTATATTTCATTGTCATTGTCAAGATAAGATTGAATAATCCAATTATTTTATAGATATTCAACAAAAAACCTAACTAAAAGGCATAATATATTTAAGGGTCGATCCGACAAGTTGTTGAGATATCAGACATCAAACAAATCCCTATTATTTAGTTAATAAAATAATAGGTTAGGATAGGTAATTGTGAGAAGTTCAACATGTTGCCCTAAAAAGTTTATAAATTAGGCTAATACCAGAATTCTTCTTTTGCCTCTTCAAGTTTCAATCTTTTTTAACAAAGATGAAATTAGAATTCAAAGTACTCCGCATAAATCAATAATTTCAATTGAATTCAATTAAAAAATTAAAAAATTAAAAAAAAAACAAAAAAACAAAACAAATTCGAGCATCATAAGATCTATGGAAGAATTAAAGAATTGAAGCAAAGGGAGAGAAAAATCGCACCTCTATGAGAAAAAAGAAAAACAACCGAACGAGAGAGAGTAGTATGTACTTGTTTGGTATGTCCTTGTATATATATATATGGGTAATAATATACGCACGCCAAATTAAACATTCAGGCACTTTTTTACCATAATTTTTTACCTTTTTACCATAACTATTTACCTTTTATACTATTCCTACACAATTAAAAAAAAAAAATTAAATTGTGGTGCTCGTGCAAAAACATGCGAGCATTTCAACAGTGCTCATCTGATTTCACACGAGCACTGTTGAAACGCTCGCATGTTTTTGCACGAGCATCTTATAATTCAAAAATAAAAATTATAAAAAAAAAATTAAATTAAAAATGCTCGTGTAAAAACACGCGAGCGGTTGAAAAGCGTTCGTGTGAAATCACACGAGCCCTTTGCAACCGCTCATGTGTTTTTACACGAGCAATTAAAAAAAAAAAAAATTAACAAGGCCTGCTCGTGTGGATTTACACGAGCGCAGTGGATGCGCTCGTGTAAATCCACCGGGGGGGGCAAAGTCCGATTTTTTTCGTTTTTTTTTTCGGATTCGTAATCTACATAATAAGAGGATCGTAAAAACGTAAAAATTACCTCCGATCTGTTGACGATTTGCACGGGCTTTGCGAAAGAGAAAGGTTGAGAGAGTTTTTGAGTTTTTTCACTTTTTGTTTTTTGAAGAATGGTAAAAAATGTGCCTGACTGTTTAATATGTGCCTGCACAAATCATTTCAGTATATATATATATATATATATATATATATATATATATATATATATATAATAATAAAATAATATAAAAAATAAGATAGCGTACAAGGTGGGTGCGTACGAGGTGGGTGTTAGAATCCTTCGTAATTTTTGTGTTGGGCTTTAAAGCCCAACATAATATCCAAGATTAACTAATTGGAGCGTGTGCCATCCACAAGCCCTTAATACATAAATTGGCCCATTATAAGTTCACACGTGTACCGACGTTGATCTTTGACCACCTTAAACTTCTCAGAACCATCTGGGCTCTCGACACGTGTCACTCCCCCACCATGCATCCCGACACGAATCACTTCTCTTCACCCAAAAAAATCTTTACTTTACCACTGCAAATAATCGATTTCTTTTTTTCTCAAGAAAATTAGCTGAATAATTAAGTAGAGAAATAATCAAGAATGGCCGGAGACGACGACGTCGTTCCGTTGCTGCCGCCGTTAATTAACGGCGATATGGGAAAAAATGGACGGCCGAAAGAGCCGTGGAAAGGTGAGTTCGTGAAGAGCATTGTGTACGCCGGCCTCGACGCTATCATCACCTCTTTTTCTCTCATCTCTTCCATCTCCGCCGGCCGCCTTTCCTCCGGTTAGCTTTCCTGCAATTCCCTACAGTTTGAATAATATTTGAGATTTCCAAAAAAAATAAAATAATAATTAATTATTGTTTCATATGTATTAATGCAGTTGATGTACTGGTGCTGGGATTTGCGAATCTAGTGGCGGACGGAATCTCGATGGGGTTCGGAGATTTCATGTCGACGAGCACCGAGAGAGACGTCGCCGCCAAGGAGAGATCCGTCACTGAATGGGACGTCGAAAACTGCCGGAGAAATCAGCAACAAGATTTAGTCCGGCGGTACCAGTCCCTCGGGATGAGCACCACCGACGCCGCCGCGGTCGTCGGAATATTCGCGAGATACCCGGACATACTCGTCGGCGAAAAGATGGCCGCCGAGAAGGGGATTCTGACGCCGGACCAATCGGAGAAGCCGTGGAAGAACGGTCTCGTCACGTTCGCGGCGTTTCTGTTCTTCGGGTGCGCTCCGATACTGGCGTTCATCGTACTGATTCCGTTCACGAATAGCGACAAAATGAAGTTCGTCGGAGCGTGTGTAATGTCGGGATTAGCCCTGGTGTTTTTGGGTATTGCGAAGGCGAAGATTGCGGGTCAAAACTACGCCGTTTCGGCGGGTATTATGCTCTTCAACGGTGCGATTGCTGGTGCTGCTGCTTATGGGATCGGGTGGACCCTACGTAATGTGGCTGGCTTGCAAGAATAATCAATATTTTGTTGATTTTAATTTTTGTTACATTAATTAATTAATATATTTTCAATTATATTGCTTTTGTGTTTTGAGAACTGTGGTGTCATAATATCTATGATTGAATATGTTTTGAGGTAATTTTGTAGAGGTTAATATAGTTTATGTTCAAGGCAAATTCTAATTATTATTTTAAACCAACGAAAAATCGACAAATTAAAGTGCAAGAGAAATTGAAATAGACTATGATTTTAAAATTATTAATTAAATAGACTATGAAGAAGATGCCGGAGGAGCTGAGGGAGGTGGTGGCGGCGTGTCTTTCCGGTGAGGCGGAGAAGAGGCCGACCACGAGTCAGCTGATGGAATTCCGGTTGTTCCAGTATCAGAAGGATGTTTGGCTAAGCTGATGGAGGATTGCTTGCAACAAGGCTAACTAGTTTTTTAGGTTTTGTAGATAGATTGCAATTTTTTTTTTTTCATTTTTTTTTTTTAAATGTGAAAAGTTATAGTTTTTATTTTGATGGAGTGAATTAAGTTCCAATATTTAAATTTAACTCTTGTTAAAAATAATGAATACTACGATTATAACTGATTTTATAAATTTGAAAATTTTGATGTATTTACTAATGTAGGTAAATTAGTATTTAAAATCTAAGGAGACGAGTTCGGTTATTACTTATTCCAAAGTGATCGAAAAATAACACGATTTCAAACTCTTGCAATTTTTAATTGAAACTTTACAAATATTTACTTGTTTTCCCAATTTTTTGTTTTAAAAACAGAATTAGGGTGTTGTCCCGAACCTCGGAAATTTGTAACTTAATGCATATTCGCGACATATATACTTGTCGATTTTTGTTACGCTAATATATATATAAATAAGTATATATACCAAGGTCAAGATGAATATATCTATAGATGAATATATCAATTGTTTTTTTTTTTTCTAAGAATGAAGATTAGGTTTTAGTTTTATAGATTAAGTCTTGAAGACGAAGAGGTACTATGTATATATGAGGATTATATTTCAAGTATGTTTAAGGTAATTATTGTTATTTAATTTTGATGATTTATATGTTTAATTAGTTTTGCTTCTTTTAATTTAATTTAATTGATGAAATAATTAAATTATATGGTAGAATTATAATTCAATTGTGAGTATTATTAACTTATCCTTCAACAACTCTAACACCTATCTATATATACTCTATAACTTCCATTGCACATTAATTTAATTAGTAGACACAAAATCAGTTCCATAATAAATTTACAAAAGTACTACACCATGAATTTCCCACGTGACAAAGAACAATACGTGCTAGGTGACGCCGTCGGCGCGTCGGAGAACGCCGTAACTTACCGGGGAAAACACAAAAATCCGGCCACCGGAGGTGAGATTCCGGTGGGAATCAAGATCTTCGACACGAATCAAATCGAAGACATCTATTTCTTCCACGACGAAGTCAACAAAGCTAAAACATGCTGCGACCACGACAACATGGTGAAAATCCACTGCTCCTTCTTCGCCGACGAGGAGTACTTCTGGATAATCACGGAGCCCTTGCCGGGGCCCACGATCCGGTCAACGATCAAGTCAACTTTCCGGCAAGGCCTGCCTGAGGGTACCGTCTTCTTTATCCTGAAAGAAACCCTAAAGGCTTTGGACTACATGCACGGCAAGAACGTGGTTCATCAGAAAATCGGCGCCGGCTCGGTAATATTCCCCCGCAAGGAATATTCCGGCGGCATCAAAATTGTGCCTCGTTTGCTTTTGTACGGTCCGTATGGTGAGGAATTGGATTTTCTGCCGGAGTGGGCGGCGGTGAAAGATTCTGGGAAGGCGGGAAGTAAGAGTGCTGACGTGTGGATGTTCGGTTTGCTGGCGGTGGAATTGTTCTATGGTGAGATTCCGGCGGATGATATCGTGTCGTCGAAAAATAAGAAGAGGGATAATATTGGGAAATTAATTGGAAAAATATTCGGGTGTTTTAATGTGGCGGCAAAGAGGACGAAGAAGATGCCGGAGGAGCTGAGGGAGGTTGTGGCGGCATGTCTTTCCGGTGAGGCGGAGCGGCGGCCCACGGCGAGCCAGTTGATGGGTTACCGGTTGTTCCAGAAGGATTTTCCCAATAGGGCTACTATTTAATTAGTTGTTTATTTTTATTTATTGGGTAAATTACGGCCATCATGAGGTATGGTCACCCCTCATGTTTGGATAATTATAATTACTCATCAATTATGAATTTTTTACACGTCCACCCTTATGATGTCAAATTCAGCATAATCTTGTAGATTTCGTGAAATGTATTCGTTTAGATAAACTGAAGTAGACTGCAATATGACGAATAATTAGATTAGTTGGCAGGGTCATCCCTTTTTTGTTTTTCTGGCATATTATACTTAATGACATAATATAAATAAATATTTATTAATATAAACTTTATTATCAATAAAATATCGAAAATACTTATGTATATCTAAATATTTTTTTTTGTAAAGCAAATATTAGAGAAGTACGCAATAATAATTTTTCGAATAGAATAAAGATTTTAACTTGTATATTTTTAACCTAAGTTTTAAAAATTATAAATGGAAATATGTTTTTGAATAGAAGAATAATTTTTGTTTAAAAAAAATAGAAAAATATTTTTTTACATACAAACGAGTAAGTATATATATATAAGACTATAAAAATATTGGGTTCCTAGGAATTTGGGCCCTGGGCGTGGGCCCTAATTGCCCCACTCCAGGGCGGCCCTGTTAGTTGGTAGTTAGTTAATCAAATCTACCTCGTATTAAATAATGAACAAATCAAATACACTTATATTGTTATGATTTATGATGGAAATAGATCATACTATATTTTTCTAAATATTAAAAAATAAAGCAAGTAAGGATATGTATAAATATATATCTAAAAATATATGGGGTTATTTTACATAACCCCTAGCCACTAAATAAACTAGGGATAAACCCAAGCCCAAATCATCATTTGACATACTCCCCTGGAGAAGGGAAAGTACCTTATATGCAATTTCCGGCCAAACTGCATTCAGCATTTCTGGTACTATATTTATCATTTTCGCTGATTTATTTATTATTATTATTTTTTTTTATTTTTTTTATAAATAATAATAAACCTCTTTGTTAAATTTATATATATATATTTTTTTTAAATAAAAAAAATTTAATTAATTTAATTTTTTTAATTTTTTTAATTTTCAAAATAATATGTTTGTTGTACTGAAAATAACTACATGTAACTATAGTACCTATAGTAATTCGTAGTTATATTCGTTATTTTTTCCCATATTTTTAGTCGATCAATTGTATACACACACGAATACTGGCTTATACAAAAGAAATTCATAAACCCCAATAAAAATTTACAAATGTCAATATTTTATTATAAATCACCTCAGAACCAAAAAAAATAAAAAATTGAAAATACACAAATATATGCATATATAACTACATGTTACTATATATGTATATTAATGTATAGTAATGTATTATAATTTGTCAAACACTGCTTCACATGTGACTTCAACCAAATTTTTGACACCTTCAAGGAGAGGATCAATGGCTTTCATAAGCTGCAAGCTGCAATTGAAAAATCAAAACAAAAAAAAAATTACTTAGTTGCAAATCAACAAAATTTGAAGAAACATCAAAACACTCAAAAATCAACAAACACTAAGAGATCGAGAGATAGAAAGAGGTTATTGCTGGGAAATGCTACAAATTTTAAATCAAGCATATAGTGAATATAATCCTCAAACCCCCTCGCCTTCTGCCAAAACCCTAGGCGCCGCTACTAACCACCCACAGTTTCGCGCACCCACAAATGCAAAAAATTATAGAAATAAATCTGTAAACATAAAAATAAACAAAATTACCATCAAAATATAGATCTCGACGAGAGGAATCCAACGGTGGGTAGCCCATCAAATTTCGACTGGTGGAACACAAAGAACACCTCCGGCAAGACCATCGTCGTCGAATGAAAAAAAATTACAGAAACAGATTTGCGTTCCAAACTGAATGAATCACCACCAAAAGAAAGAGCCCGACGAGAGGAATCCAACTGTAGTTAAACCATCGAATTCCGACCACCGGAGAGAGAGTTATGGCTCCGGGAAGCAATTTCACTGGTGGGAGGTTTGTGGAGGCGGGATTTTGAATCTAGGAGAAGAAGAGAGACCGAAATGTGAGTGTCTAGGGTTTAAAACTGATTTTAAAAGGGTATTATAGGTACTTCAGAGGGGCCCAGGGGGTATGTCAAAATATTTTCGAAATTAGGGGATTTCCCTTAGAGTGTAATCCACTTAGTAGTTAGATCTATATAATTTGGGAATGAGGGGTTCTACAAAATAATCCCAAATATAATATATGGAGTCCCACATCAATTTGGAAAAAGTTTGAGATAAACTAAATGTGAGGTTATTAACTTATTATGCATGAATTGAATTCATATATTCATTAATAAACCCAACATATAATATTGATAAATATTGTTAACAATGCAACAATAAAAATCAAACCTACGTACTCATAATTAAACGCAACTGTACGTGCATGTAGCCAACTTTGTAGCATCACACCCAACTGAAATCAACTTTTTCTTTTATTTATATATATATATATAT
Organism: Erythranthe guttata; assembly: GCF_000504015.1. The sequence continues at coordinate 860,984 of NW_012193538.1, read as the reverse complement.
ATATATATATATATATATATAACCCTACAAGAATATATACATATATACATATACACATGTATATATATAGTTCGCCGGCCGTCGTGTACCGGAAGGATATGGTAATAGACGCAGTAATTTAGAGAGAGAGAGATTTCTATAACTCTGTCCTAGAAGAAATCGAAGACCATGAAAACTTGATGAACGTTGACCGTTCGAAATGGTCGTGGGCTGATAATTTGTGGTTAATCATGCCCCCGCTGCCCGGAAAATCTATAAGGTGTGCGCTCCGGTCTAGTTTCAGAAACGGGCTGCCCGGAAGTTCGGACGTCGCTTTCATCCTCAGCGGAACCCTAAAAGGGTTGGACCACATGCACCGGGTGAAGAACGCCGTTCATCCCAACGTCGGAGCCGACTGCATCTTCATCGACGGCCAACGCGTCGTCAGGCTCGCTACCCGTTCGCTTTCGTATTGCACCTGCGATTACGTACACCTCACGTGCCATGTGGACTTTTACGTTGAAACGTCCAAGTGCGGCGGCGCGTGCGGTTATCCGGACTGGGCAAACCCACCGGAACTATTGACGAAGAAGAACGGAGAGGGGCAAAAGAGTAATAATAAAGCTACTGATGTGTGGATGTTCGGATTGCTGGCCGTGGAACTGTTTTACGGCCGGATTCCAGAGGATTTCCGATTGTGGGATATTGATGCAAGAAAAAAATACAAGGAGAAGAAGAAGAGAAATAGGTTGTGGTCGTGTTTGAGGAGAGAGAGGGAGGAGGAGGAGATGCCGGAGGAGCAGGTGGCGGCGTGTCTTTCCGACGACCCGAGAAAGAGTGATAATAATAAATTTTTGAAGAAAGGGGAAAAAGAAAGATGGATAATAGTGAATTTTTTAAGGCTTCAGACTCAGAAGTTGGCGCTAATCAACGAGTGGAAATTATTCAAGAAATTGTCGACGAACATCCGCCGACGAATATTTTTCGTGGCTGGGAAAACAAGTTTTGAAGAAAACTTCGAAAATCAGGGCAGTTCTACAAAAGGAGTACGACTGTGTGACACCCTATTGAAAAATAAAATTTTCCACTCGATGTAATAACACGTAGTCACCTACATTCTGCTCCGCTGTAACAATCGTTTCATTGGAACTTCTTCCCGAAAGTCTATTAGGGAACCCAGTTTCCACAATAGAACTCTCAGCAGCATGACCAACTTCGACGTTTCCTTGAATTTGTTGTGATGAGTCGAAGGTAAGTCGATTATCTACCTCAGTGTCATTTTCTTGAATTCCAGTTGATTGATTTTGTGATGAATCTAAGGTACGTCGATTACTAACCCCGAACGAGTCTGGGAATGAGCCGCATGTCACGGACTTGTTCCCTTAACAACGAACCGTGCGGCCTTAGCTCATTTTCGCCCCACTTTTATTGCTTAAGTGCTTGGATGTTGGATTTGTTGGATCTTTTGTTGGATGATTACACATGAGGACCCTACCTCTATTTATACTAGACCACCTCCTTAATGGACGGTGGAGATCTATTTGATCTAACAGTTGGGAGTTGTTCACTAGAACACTTCAAAGAATTCCTACAAAATATCTACAAGGGAGGGTTCTAGAATATTTTCTAGAATTCCAAGAATCTCTACTTCTCTATATATTTGGGCCACTTGGGCCTAACCCTATTTGGGTTAAGTTTTGGGCTTCCTTAACCTCCCAACCCAAGGGTAACTGGCAAAGGATTGGGCCAAAATTGGCAGGTCGTGACATCCTCCCCCGCCTAATCCGGCGACGTCCTCGTTGCCTCGAACAAGTGAAGACGATCTTGAAATTGCCACAAGTCTTCCTTAGTCTCCCTCGTTGCCTCGGACTCGGGTAATCCCTTCCATTTGATGAGGTATTGAATACTCGGGAACACCCCAACGTCGCTTCAGTTGTCGGCCGAGCACTTCCTCAATCTCCTTATCATATGACTTAGTCATAATGGGTGGTGCTCGGTGTGACTCTCCTCGGCTCGGGTCTTCCTTGTCTTCGTGATAAGGTTTCAACATACTCATATTGAAGACCGGGTGAATTTTCAAAGAGCTTGGAAGTTCTAGGCGATAAGATACTTGGGGTGTCTAAGGTTCGAGAGGCATTATACTTCTCGGACCAAAACGATTGAAGATCAACCAATAGAAACGTGCCACGCAGGATAACTACGAAACCTATAAAAAAAGTACGACATATGGTTATTACTAAAATTACATAAATACCCTTAAACTTAAAACTTAATTAAAAACTAATAATTATAATCAATAACTAGTAACTAAGATTTGATTAGATATATAAATAATAATTATAATTGTAACTTAATTGTATGTTAAATCTTTCTTTAAGAAATAACAATTTATATCCGTCTATTCATACTAATGTAAGCCCTAATCATCTTTCTTTCTTATGTGTTTCTCCACCTCTCTCATTCATCATCAACGGTTTTTCTTTCATCTTTTTGTTTAGCATTCTAGAAGGAGTATAATGTAAATACTAATAAAAGATATATATAACTCAAACAGGAAAAATTGCATTCAGTCATAACAATCCTTCAAAATCTCCAAAGATTAAGAATTCATATGTGTTTGTTCAGCTTAACGTCTTCTTCTTGAAGGCGTTGTGGAGATTAAGGGTTTACTCCAAATCTCCTATGATTCAATTTGTCCTGAACCAAAACCAAAATTCAATAAGCTATCTTCCATGTAACCCATTAATTTTTTTCTTCTACTAAATTAATAAAATAAAATTTAATTACAAATCAAAAAAAAATATATATTACTTCAAAATTTAACCCATGTATCACTAAACCTAGACCTGACCACGGTTCGGTTTGGTTCCGGTTCCGGTTCCGAACCGCCGGTTCCGGTTCCGATTTTGGAGGAAATCTGAACCGAACGGAAAAAATTCAGTTCCTTACGGTTCGGTTCCTAACCGGTTCCGGTTCGGTTCCCGGTTAGAAACCGGTAGAACCGCCGGTTCTTAATAAATAAATTTTTATTTTTTATTATATATATATATATATATATATATATATATATATATATATATATATATATATATATATATATATATATATATAGAGAGAGAGAGAGAGAGAGAGAGAGAGAGAGAGCTAGGAATTTTTTTTTTTTTTTTTTAAACCGGTTCAAACGGTTAGAACCGCGGTTCTAACCGTCGGTTCCCGGTTCCAGAAATGAGGAATTAGAACTGAACCGCTTTTTTCGGTTCCGGTTCTAACCGAACCGGTGGTCAAGTCTAACTAAACCTAAAGTCAAACTCTGCTCATCCATCATCAATTTTCACTTTCGGCAGAAAAAGTTTGAAGCCGAACTCCTTCACAATTATTGAAACCATTTGATGAGTGTGAGGGTGGAGGCAGCGGCAGTAAACGACAATTCGACAGGGTAAGAGTGAGGATAGGTTGTTTCTCCGCCACCAGTGATTGGACCGAAGAACTGTGTGGTGTTGTGGAAGAAAAGTGTGTGATTTGGAAATAAGAATGAGAATTTTCAATAATTTTTCATTTTGATCAGAATTTAATTAATGACTTAAGGGTAATAAAGTAATTTAAACAGAGTACAAAGTGAGTACGATATGTGTACGGCCTTTTTTGCTAGGTTCGTACTTTAATTTAAAGATTCCTAGGGTCATACTGTATCGTACTAGGTCGTAATTAAAATCAACGATTATAATTATTTAATTAATATTTTTCACGCACCAGATTCAATCGTTTAGGTCCGAGAAGTACAATACCTCTCGGACCCTAGACAACCCCAAGATACTTTACCGACTTTGGCGATCACCAGGAATGGTCATTCGTATCTCCGCACAAGACCCTTGTGCATGCTCCGCAACGCCTTGAACTGTTGGGGCAATCGTTTCACCATCACTTGGGCCCCAACGTCGAATTCCCGTGGTCGTCTTTTGTCGTCCGCCCATTTCTCCATTCGTCGCCTAGCCTTCTCAAGGCACGCCCGGGCTAAGTCGGCTTGCTCCTCCCACGACTTAGCCATCTTCAATGCTCTGGGACTCCTTCCGTCGGTTGCCGTAGCCAAAGTGTATGGCGTAAGCGGTTGTTGTCCCGTTGCAAGCTCGAATGGACTCCTCCCCGTGGCTTCACTCCGTTGCAAGTTGTAAGAAAATTGAGTCACGTCGAGGAGCTTCGCCCAATCTTTTTTATTGACTCCCACGAAGTGCCGTAAGTAGCATCGAGTAAGGCGTTCACCCTCTCCGTTTGCCCATCGGTTTGGGGGTGAAAACTTGTCGAGAAGCAATGTTTGGACCCCAAAAGCTTGAAAAGTTCCGTCCATAATCGCCCCGTGAAGCGTGAGTCTCGATCGCTTATGATGCCCCTCGGTAGTCCTCAATACTTGACGTTTTTGAAAAAGAATTGGGCTGCCTCCTCTGCGGTGCAATCCCTCGGGTAAGCTATGAACGTCCCGTACTTTGAAAAGCGATCTATCACTACCATGATAGATCTGGATCCCTCGGACGTCGACAAGGCACTTATGAAGTCCATTGAGATTGACTCCCACGATCGCTCGGGGATTGAGAGTGGTTCAAGTAACCCTGCCGGCTGCTTATTCTCCACCTTGTCTTGTTGGCACACAAGACAAGTCTTCCCGTACGCATCGACAATGTCCCCATATGAGGCCAAAAGTAGGCCATCTCGAGCAACGCCATTGTCGACCTTTGGCCCAGATGTCCCGCCCACTTGGTGTCGTGGCATTCTTTTATGAGGTCCTTCCTCAAGCTGCCCCACTTCGGAACGAAGAGTCGCTGTCCTTTCATGTAGAGTAGGCCGTCATCTACCCAAAATTGCCTCGTCTTTCCCTCCTTGACGAGTCAGATTAGCTCATTGGCCATTGGATCATGTTCGAGCCCTTCTCGGATCATGTCGGCCAAGTTTCCCCTGGTTGAACTAATAGCTGCGAGTTCGGCCTTCCTACTCAAGGCGTCGGCCACAACGTTTGCCTTCCTCGGTTTGTACTCCAAAACGTAGTCGAACTCCGCTAAAAAGTCCTGCCACCGTGCTTGTTTTGGCGAGAGCTTCTTCTGCGTCTGGAAGTAACTCGTAGCAACATTGTCTGTCTTGACCACGAACGGTGCTTCTAATAAATAATGCCGCCACACTCGAAGGCAATGGATGATGGCGGTCATCTCCTTCTCTTGAACCGTGTAGCGCCATTCCATCTCGTTGAGCTTTCGGTTCTCAAAGGCGATCGAATGTCCGTCTTGCATCAAGACCAAATATGGATCATCTACACCGTAATGAATGTGCCTGAGTTCGGAGAAACCAAGATTGAAAACTTGCAGCGAAAAAATAACTTCCATGTAACACCAGTTGTAAACAATGATTTGATGTAATAACTAAGTGATTGAACTTCTAAGGGATAAATTGGTGCAAGTAAAGCAACCAAAAAAAAAATCAGATCTTGTTCAGGTATGCCCCAAAATATAGAAATTAAAAACAAAAACGAAACCGATGTTTCGACACAAGATTAGACTATAATCTCTTCAAATTTCACACAGAAGTAAAAAAAAAATATATTAAATAATTAAATGGGTCCGTTGAATATGAAAACCTGATATTCTAATTTCTAGTGTTTGATGGTAGTTGGAACCGTAATACACCGTAAATCTACACATAATCGCGCACACATACATGTGGATGTGTGTAATGTCGGTAGTTGACGATATACGTGTGTGTATAGTGACACTGAAGTTCACCGAACAAACCCCGAATATGAATATGCTGAATTCATTCTTACATTTACGCTCGTTCGATATTATTATTTCTTCCGAATTTTAAGATTATATGTTTGTAATGGCAGGTCATTCTCGATAATTACTCGACGCAGTTATGGTTGCCTTTGGGAAGCGACTGAAACAATTACAAATTCAAGAGTACCACGGGTATATATATGTATATTGCATTTCGATATTGAGGATCTTGTATTAGTTCGATATTATATGTGGTTTGAAGTGTAATGTATTTATTTACATGAAGAAAAAAGTCAAACAGTACGCATAGCAAATCGAAGTCTCTGCACAAAACCGCGACAAAGTCCTCAAGGATTTCTCGAGGGTTCTTGATAAGCAGGTTCGTGATTTAAATACTGCAATAAAATCGTATCACTAAAAAAAATTCGAAAAAGAAAAATAAGCAGCAGATTGTTTTCCCTTTTTCATGATAAGCAGATTGAAAGAACAGTCCTGTTTTTACTCGAACAACAAGGACAGCTGGCGGGCCGGTAATCCAACCTCGGAGAACAATGCGATTCCCTCATTCAGCAAAACAATGCCACGTGTGCAGCTGATTTGGAGGAAGCTTATAGAGATGTAGGAAGGGATCTTTTAAAACTTGCCCGACCAATCGGACGATGATGACATGGACGATAGATACAACTTCATGTCTCTACTTCTGAACCTGATCAGTACGTATTTATACATGGTGAATACTTGTATTATAGTCCCGACAGCAGATAGCTACTCACTGAGCCTCGGAGCTGCACCGACTCTATGTGGGGTCGTTATCGGATTGATGGCTGTTGCTCAAATTTTCTCCTCGGTTTATTTTAGTGCGTGGTCGAATAAATCGTACATGAAACCCCTTGTATTCAGCACTGTTGTTCTTATTATCGGGAACATGTTATATGCTCTTGCTTTCGATCTCAACTCGATATATGTACTTCTGATTGGTCGTCTGTTTTGCTGGTAAGAAACTCGTATATAAAACTAAAAGCAAATTTTAATTTCGTAAATGGATCAAGAAATCATTATTTTTAATTGGTATTTTCAGATTCGGATCTGCCAGGGCTGTTAATCGAAGATACATAACTGATTGCGTACCACAAAAGATGCGCATGCAGGCTTCGGCTGCTTTTGTTAGTGCTAGTGCACTTGGAATGGCGTGTGGGCCCGCTTTTGCGTGTTTATTCCAAACGAATTTTAAGATGTATAGAATTACATTTAATGAAAATACTTTACCTGGATGGGCTATGGCTTTACTGTGGCTCGTTTTTCTAGCGTTGTTATTGGTTTTCTTTAGAGAGCCTTCTCACCAAGAGAAACCGAATTCTACTCGACAAATTAACAAAAACAGTATGTGAATTTCGGTAACTCAATATTCGGTCATTTCTTTTCCGATATCTTTTTGGTGAATTCTTGATCTCGTTTTGCAAATTAGGTCCGGAAATTTGTATTTTAGTGCATGGACGATATTTCTACACCGTTGATTTCAAGCTCGGTAGAGGAGGAAAGAGACGAAGACGAAGATCAAGAATTGGACATTAGCGACGAAGCTTCAGACGAAAGCCATAAACCGGCTACATCAATTGTATATGCGTACAAGTTGCTTACACCGTCCGTAAAGGTAAATAATTCCGCGTTCGTCTCTTTTATCGTATATAATTTAATATCTAAACTATAATATATACTCTAATATGAACAGGTGCAGTTATTTATATACTTCATGCTAAAGTATGCAATGGAGGTTTTACTTGCTGAATCGAGTCTTATTACGACTTACTACTTCACGTGGACTTCGAGCAATGTGGCTATTTTTCTTGCATGTTTAGGACTCACAGTACTTCCGGCAAATGTTATAGTCGGAAGCTACCTCAGCAACATGTTTGAGGAAAGGTAAAATATTATGCTTTTGGGGGGGGGGGGGGGGGGGGAAAAAGGGGGGGGCCCCCGCCCCCCC
>NW_012193538.1:839079-851583 GCF_000504015.1 Erythranthe guttata | reverse complement strand
GAAACCTCATGGGTATGACCGTAAATAAAAGCAAGATTCCACCCAGGGGTAACTAACTGGAAACAAACTCTGTATATATATATACTCTACTATAACGAACGCTCTGCTCCGTATCACATTTTTCACTGGCAACAAAAATAAAAAAACAAATCAAACTCAGAGCTCCACAACAACAATGGCGCTCTCTACAGTGATACGTGGTGCAGTGAGAGCTTATTTTCAGAGGGAATGGAACGATCAATTCATGAATTCCAACGAACTTCCACCTGCCGCTGTTCCTATCATGAGTGAGGTATTGATTTTTTATCTTCTTCTTCTTCTTCTTCTTCTTCTTCTTCTTCTTCTTCTTCTTCTCGATTAACGACTTATTTATTCGGATTTATTCAAGTACAATCGAAGAAATGCTGATTTTTTTTAGTGTAGATGTACTACGTGATGAAGCTAATTGACCGTTTGATGCTACATTTTTTCCCCCAATTTTTCAATTGGCTTTACGTTTTATCGGAATCTGACTATTTTTGGGGATATTGATTGGTTGATCGACTTTGTTTTTGCTTTTCTTTGAAATACAAACGAAGAAATTAATACTGTGTTTGAGTGTGGATTTTTCTTTGTGTGTGTTTTTTTTTTCAAATTTATTTTTCAGTTTTTCGATCAGCTCCCCAGTTTAATCCGAATCCAAGTGTTTTTTGAAATACAAACACTGTGTTTTTTTTGTGTGTTTTTTTTCTTCAAATTTTCAATCTGGTATACGTTTATCGATTAATCGACTCTGTATTTTCGGTGATGGATGGACGATACAGGTTTACGCGTTACTCGGTACGGTTTTCTTAACCTTACCAATAGCCAGTAATGTTACCGGGGTTACAATGCTCCTCGGAATTAATCCACGGTAAACAATTTCTAAATTAAACTAATTTATTAAATTCATAGTTTTAATTTTACGATTTTCCGATCTTCATTTCGTGTTTAACTTTTCGATCGACCGGCACAGATCTCTGTATGTTGCACTTTGGAATGTGACCATGATTTTTTTCTGGTTCTGGGCTACAATTGGCTGGGCGAAAAGCTTCTTTTTCTTCTACGGTCTCTCCGATACTCTGTTTATTATCGGGATCCTCGAATCGAGCGCCTCAATCATTTCTCATGACTCTCCTTTCATTCCATTGATGGTAAGCATAATATATATTATACACATTTATTTAAAATTATATATATATACACATATACATATGGTTACAGAAATCGTTACGTGTAATTATTATTTGCAGATGTATTTGGCAAGTTCATTGTTTGTGAGGTATGTAACCGCTTACAGCCAGGTGATGGCGCAAAGAATCGTACACAACGGCGAGAACAGACTTGCGATACACGCAATCTACCTCTTCACTGATTTTCCTTTTGTCTGTTACCATTTTGCCACAATGGGGGTAATTAAATTACACCAAAAAAAAAAATTTACACTAATTAATTATGTAGTTTAATTTATTTCATTCTTTGATTTCTTTTGAATTATGACAGGTGGAGGAGGGGATAAGGCGGCGCAGAGGCGGAGTACCGGAACAACTGTAACAAGTTTGTGGCGGCAGAAACGGCGGCTTGGCTTTCTGAAATTCTGTCTTGGAGTCACTTCATAAAGGGATATAATATAGACAATTAGTATACATAAATAAATGCAGGATGATGAATTGATGAAGATATAAAGTGTGTGTGAATTAGTGTTTTTAGCTACACAATATATACAGTTTTTTGCAGTGAAAGTATTCCAAGTGGTTGGTTTTGACTTTTGAACTAAATATATGATCTTCTATATTGATTAGCATGCATAAGAAGATGATGGTTTTTTTTTTTTTAATTGCAAAGTTTGATCTTTAAATCTTTATTTTATACCTCAATTCCACGTGGCAGTTGAGTTTCAACTACCTCTTTCCCGCCCAAATGCTTTTTTTCCCATTTCTTCAAATACCCCTAATCTAGAGAGCAGAAATCGGACGAGTAAGATCCAAAGTAGTACTCCTTAATTATTCTAAACATTTTTTGGAAGTAAAATAATTCTTTTGAAAAAAAAAACCAAATGTTCTAAAATTGAAATTAAAAAAAAAATGTTCCAAAATCAAATGCTACTTCTTTTATAAATTAGTTAATTGCATTAATATTGTGAAATTAAATGAATCATATCATGCATTGGCCAATTTATTTATCTAAAAATTTATTTTAAATATTAAAAATTGGCTTCTTGAACTAATCTAACTAAAAATTTGTGAACTAGTGTGTGAGTTCAATTGTTGGATACTTTTTCGTTAGGGGGTAATAAGGTAAATTGGCGATGCAGTTTCTTCAAGTACAACGGCCTAGTCACTGCAACAACACGCACATTTTTCAATTTCCACATATTACAATATTACCCCTATTAAACTCCACAAGATGACAAGAACCACATGGATATGATCGTAAATAAAAGCTATATTCCGCCCATAGGGGTAATTAACTGCAAAACCAATTCCGTATCACATTTTTTTCAATTTTCACTGGCAAAAGAGAAGTTCAAACTCAGAGCTCCACAACCACAATGGCGAGAGCTTACTTTCAGAGGGAATCTCAACGAAATACCACCTGCTGCTGTTCCTATCATGCGCACGGTATTGATTTTTATCTTCCTTTTTAAAAAAAAAAATTCACGAACTTTTTTATTCTGCGCGGTATTTTATTTGAGCTGGAAACGAAGAATTACAATGTACTGCGTAATGAAGCTAGTTGACTGTTTGATTCTACGTTTTTTTTCCCCCAATTTTTCAAATGTCTTTACGTTTTATCCGAATCTGAGTACTCTTTTAGGGATATTGATTGGTTTGATCGACTTTGTTATTGCCAGAAAAATATACAGATTTCTATCCTTTTTTTCATGTTTGAATTCCATGTTTCGTTATTCACTTTTCTATGATGTTGGAATTTCGCGTTTCGTCCATCTTCGTTTTTTCCAATTTTCTGTTTCTGGCTTTCAATCGACACTAGGTTTTACCGAATCTGAGTGTTTTGAGGAGGTGAAGCTAGCAATTCCTTTTTTTTTTGTGTGTGTGCGTGTGTGTGTCAGTGTGTGTGTGTGTAATTTTACAGTCGGTTTTACGTTTAATTCAAATCTGAGTGTTTATGAACTACAAATTAATTAATACTCTGAAATTCTGTGTACTGATGTTACTACGTGAGGTGAAGCCTTAGTTCTTCTTTTTTCAATTTTTCGATCGGCTTTAAGTTTTATTCGAATCTGAGTGTTTATGAAGTCCAAAGTAATTACTACTGTGAAATTCTTTGTGTTGATGTACTACGTGTGGTGAAGCATTAGTTCTTTTTTTAATTTTTTTCCGATCGGGTTTACATTTTATTCGAATCGAAGTGTTTAATTTGGGGAAAATTTGATTGATTAATGATCTAATTTGCGTTTTTTGTGATGAACGGATGATACAGGCTTACAGCTTACTCAGTTTCGTTTTCCTAATGTTAGCCATGGTTAGTAATGGCGCTGTGGTTACCAAGCTCCTGGGCAGTAGTAATTCAAGGTAATTAATTAAACAATTTCCAATTCTCAATTTAATAACCAATTCGTTTTAATTCAGATTATTAATTACGATTTTTCGTTTTCTCTCCGCCAAGATTTCTGTGTGCTGCACTTTGGGAAGTGTCAACCTGTTTTGACTTCTTCTGGACTGCACTGTTCTTTACAACAAGCTTCTCTTTCTTCTACAAGTTTTATGATATCTTGTTCATATTCGCAAACTTGGAAAGTACTGCTTCAACTGTTTTCGACCACACACCTATCTTTCCGTTGAAGGTAAACGCATATACATACATATTAATTCGTTTACAACTCGATGTATACAGTTAAAGAATTCGCGTGTAATTCTGCGGTGTGTACGTATTTTTGCAGGCGAGTATGGCCTATGCATGGTTTGTGCTGTACGTGACTGTTTATAGCCAATTGATGGCTTGGAGAATTGTACATCAGAGGGAGTACGACTCCGTGACGCATGCCGTCGGCTTCTTCACCGATTTTCCTTATGTCTGCTACCATGGTGCCAGAATTCGATGTGTCGCTCTTTATAATGTACGTTTTACATTGAATTACTTACGTAGTTTATATTATTGTTTTTGATCATATATATAATTATGGCAGGTGGGTAGGGCAATGTGGCGCAGAGGCGGAGCACCCGAACGACGGGCGGCTGACTGAAATTCGTATTAAGGCAACTAACTACCATGGAACTGTGAAATAGTAATGAGGGTAACTGGATATATACACAATTGTCAATTAGTATAAATAAACAAATAAAGATACACTTGATTTTGAGTGTGTGATTTTAGCTAAAGTGGTTGGTTTTTGGGTTTTGAACCAATATTATATGATCTTGCATAGTGATTTGCATGCATATGAAGATGGTGGTTTTGATTTTATTGCAAAGTTTGATTGATTTGCATGCAAATATTAATTTATGTTTTAACTCTAGTTAAAAGGTGCAGAAGAAACAAAACCATATCCAAGATTTCATAAACTAACTCTAGTTAGACTCACTCAATGCCAGATGCAATGCATGCTCTGCCTCCTTTACGAAACGACGAGTCAATTCCTTCTGCCCTTTTCGATATACTATGCTAGCCCATCTGTTTCTACTCGTCGTCAAACCAATTTTACCATCGAGAATTTCGTTTTCTCCATAATTAATGTCTTGTCTACAAGAGAAAAAGGGAAAGAAGATATAGCATAATTAAGAGTTTCTAGTTTTATTTTATTTTTATTTAAGAAAAACAAATGTACCTTTTCTCGTTTTGCGCAATCTCGAGTAACTTAGCATCGCTCTCTTCTGTTCCGGACCCCTCTTCAAGTTCCATCATCCTGTATTTATGAATAAAATAAATTTAGAGACAAATGGAAAAACGTAAACATTTATCGTAATCAATAAAAAATTATCCCTGCATGTTAAGCGTTAAATTGTTGAGGAAAAAATTACTTCATATTAAGAAGATCAACAAGAAGTTGCAAAGCGTTAGAATCTCCACAAGCCTCCCATATAGCTGTTCTTACGTCAGTTTCCGATGGTTGCGTCTTTCCTCCAGACCCAACAAGCTTCAACAAAAAAATATAAAAATATAAAATACGGCCAAGGTAAGATGATTTATTTTTTATATTCCATGTACATATATTGCTTAAATGACGAAAAATAAGGAAACATTGGCTGAAAAATTGCAACACCTCTTCGAGTAAAGAAGAAACTTGGTAAAGCTCGTTTTCCTTCATGGTTATTGTTCTCAAGGTAGATAAGAACTCTTCGGGAAAAACAAGTTTATTAATGTACGAGGGAATCTTTCGGTTTCCGCTCCAACTGTAATTAAACCCCTTGTTACTAGTTCCTTCCGGAAAGTTACGTTCGGAGAAAAAGCCCTTCTCTAATAAATTTCTAGTCAACAGACACCTCAACTCGCCTTTCTGTAAAAATAACAAATCAAACCAAATATTAATAAATAAATAAACTGGGATGCATGCATGCATATGTACATAGTCGAGCTTGTTTCTTAGGGTTATTACTACCAAATATTAATAAATAATGACCTGTGCTTCTAGAAGCTGCACTTTTGTTTCTGAAAAGGGTACATCCGAAATAGCTTCCATTGGATAATGAACCTGTACCATTACTAGATGATAAATAATTCATATTAAAGATAAAGCATTTATTTACACACACACACACACACACACAAGTGTCGGGTTATTTACCATAAGATAGTCGTGTGGATTTTCCTCCATGACAAATCCGTAAAGGTATAAAAGTTCCTGCGTCGAAATTTCAACTGATTATCGAGCAATGAGAAAGCTAATGAAGAAGTTCTTTGTCCAGTTATCATTATTTCATAGGGCAAATAAAAAAACCAACGCGACTCTAAGTTTAAGAAAATAATGTCCAAGAACGTTGTACGGAATTCGACAAACCTCGTTGCCCTTGTCACCATAGCTGATGGATATCTCTTTCTCACCTTGGAGAATATTCCCAGCTGATGCAAAAAAATAAAATCTTGTTTAATATATTGGCTTTTAAGAGAAAAAGACGAACAGAAAAATGGGAAAAATAAAAAAAACCTACCAGAAGAAAGGTACATGGAAAAAGGGGTCCCACTTAATGATCCAGTTTCATCTACTTCCCAAGTTGCTGCAGGGTTTAAACCTAGACAATATAGTTTGAACAAAAAAAAATTAATAAAGCTGAACCGATGGGTATATAATTACAAAGTAGCTAATTGCATATAATAAACAATTATTGATGTTAATCGGATTACCGTGATTGCAAAAATCAATGCCTGGCACCAAACCCTCGACCCATATTGTCTCTCCTTCTTGTGATGCAGAATTATTTGTCTGAAGAACTGATTAATCAACGTAGTCCGCATCGTTAAGAACAGAAGCAGATCCTTGTATGAAAATATATAGTTGTATGAAAAACAAAAAGCAGATCCTTACTTTTTCCATTTTCTCCGTTGACCAAATTTTCAGTAGAAACATGACTTGTAGATTCAACGGGTGCATCGCTAATTGTGATGTCTTTCTCTAATTGAATTTGTGGAAAAACATAGGAACGCGGAAAAGGGATATTTAATGCACGAGTCCAAAATATAGAATTTGCCCTGTTAAAAAAATGGTCAATGTAAATACCCTCGTGAGTTTATATGTGACGTATGATACGGGTAAGTGGTCCGAATCATTACCAAAGGAAGTCTTCAAATCTCACTTCACTGCCAAAACCAACAAGAAAAAAAAATACGATTCAGATATTTAATTTTGAGAAAAGGTAAAGTGAAGCTTCACAGTCAAGAACACACCTCTCGGGATTGCCGTCAAGAATCAAAAGCCTCTCCGCCAATTTCTTCACTTTGTCGTCAAATAAAGATTTCAAGTTTTTCTTCTGTTAACACAAACCTGCCTTCAGTCACAATATTGCTAAATCGTAAATATACAAAAGCAAGACTCAAACTTAGAATATCAAACATCGAACGATGAACGATGAACACTTCACCTGCAGTTCAGCGGCTCGATGCAATGTGGTTCCCTTTAGTTCTAAAAGCTCGTCGTCCGTAAACCAAAGTGGATTTCCAAATTCATTAGGAAGCATATCAAGGTACCTAAGATTAAGATCAGATAACGACTATTTTTCATTTGAACTACAACAAAAAAAAGTAGAGTGAATCGTAAAGTTCTATACGTACGGCTTCCATGTGGAGTTCTTTCGTAGACGTTCGACTGTAAGAAACAACATCATCAAGAATCGGTCGTCGACTTGTCCTTCCTCAAACATTGACCTACATTCAGGTCCTATGAAAGGATCTTCTAAAACCCTCATAGGGGTTATTGCCAGATCAAGTGGGACCACCAAAAAAATTCCTGATTTTATTTCCAGCAAGGAAAAAAAAATTACAAAAAATAGTTAAGATCCCTAAATTTCTTAGCAAAACAATCACAAAAGCCCTAAAACTGAAAGGAAATCAAAATAGGGTAATTAATTTACCATCGGGAACATCATCAGATGAAAAAATGCCAAATCCTTTACTCGAATTGCAGTATTTGATTTTGCAGCCGCATAATTCAGCTCCGTTCACCTGAATTAAGAAATGCAGTTTCGATATCTTTTGAAATACTTGTAAAAACAATAAATTTAGCAACAAAAACAAAATCTGAGGGAGAAGTTTCTGATTTACCTTCAGCCACTGAAGGAAAAGCTCGAGCTTGGCTGCTTCTAAATCCGTCGCCATTGTTGTCAGACTGAGAAATAAACGAAGCTTTTTTTAGCTTCACTTTCGAACCTAAATTATGCAAATATATTTTAACTAAAATACAAATAAAAAATACTTTAAATTTTATCGTAAATAGCACTTAACGCCCTATGGTTTGAGTTTTGTGCATATGGCACCCTTGTACTTTCAGTATGAGTATATGACTCCCTACAGTTTGAATTTTGTAAGATGACCCCTTGTACTTTTAATATAATCACATGACCCCCTTGGGTAAATAATCATGTTCATTAGGAAGATGGTTAGATACAAATTGCACCCATATACTATCACCATTATCACATATACTTCCTTGTACTATAAAAGGCGACAAAGTAGCCCTCAACTTAAATGTCAACCATCAAATCTCTAACACCATTAGTTTATGTAGCGTAACTACATTTTTACCCTCACATTTATATGATATTAGTTTGCTTTTTTTATTTTTTTATTACTCTACTATTTTTTTTTACTTTATTACGTAGCACTCCGGTTGCATAGACAAGTGGTTTTAGAAAAAATATGTCATAGTATTGGACGTAAAAAATTAAATGCATGAGTTTTGAGAATTAGAACTATAAAATTTTAAATCGAGAATTTTTGGGTGAAAACGAAATTATAAATTTTCAAGAATTTTGAAAAAATAAAATAAAAATACTATCCACAATAAAAGAAATTCATACAGTTTGGGTGGTATTTTTAGACTGGGAATAAAATTGCAAAATTTCATAAATTTAAAAGGAAATTAAAAATAATTTTCAGAATATAATTTTTTTTAGAAAATTTGGGTGAAATTTCTAGGCTGAGGAAAATAAAAATTAGGGAAGAAAAATGAATTTTTTTTGAAGTAAATTGAGTACAAAAGAAAAAGAAACAGGCACATCTTTTACACACAATCACAGGGGTGTTTTCGTTCGAAATTGTTCAACATCTATTACAATAGTCGGTCAACTTTGAAAAAATGATGGATTCGTTAACATGGTTTAACGGCAGGGGGCACTTGCGACATTGGTGATAGTACAGGGGCGCAATTTATATTTAACCCTTAGGAAAAAGAAATTTATGAAAGTTCAAGGGGTTATGTGCTTATTATTAAAATACAAGGGAGTCATGTGCTATATTGAAAGTATAAGGGGTGTTATGTACACAAAATTCAAACCACATAGGGGTTATCCAAGAAAAACACAAACTTGAGGGGTATAATTGTAAATAAGAATCCGGTGCCCAATAGAAATCCACACCGACGCGGTTTCCCCAATCTATATATACTTCGATTTGCCCAACGTGAATTCACAAATTTCTTGTTCCAAATTCCAATTGCTTGATTCTCAAGCAAGAATAATTATTGTTGTTCCGAAGAGAGAGAGAGAGAGTTTTCTTTTGGAGTTTCTAACCCTATCAATCAGGTTTGCTACTACTTTTCGATTCTCTGTAAACAATTAGGGTTTCTAGATTGGTGGACGTTTTTCAAATCGATCGACCGATTCTTCGCTGTGGATGGGTTTTCAACAACCGGCGATCATCGGATCGGATTCCGCTCTTCAGTGTTCCGGGATATAGATTTGATTTTCTGTTCAAGGCTGTGCTTATTCGGATTAGCTAGGGTTTTTTTTATATTGCTTTTAATTTTTTTTTATTATTCCTTAAATATTCGATCGAATTGGGGAAATTAGTGCCGTATGGAAATTACTGGGAAACCTTCGATTGTTGTTATGGCAAGTTATGGTCTTGGCTGCGATGAAGATCGATCGGCCCGGCCCGCCCCGGAATTGAGTTTCTTCAGTTTTTTACGTGGTGGATTTAGAATGAATCAAGTTGGTGTTGGTTGAGTTTCTGATTAATGTATAATTATTATGATTTCGTTTAGTAATCTACAATGGAGGTCATGGCCGCAAAGAAAGTCTCGGTTTTTCATAGAATGGGAGCGCAGCCCGCGAAGAAGAGTGTAGTCTGCAGATATTGGGCCAATGGGAATTGCATCAAGGGAGACAATTGTGACTACTTTCACGGAGAACGACCACCTCCACAAACCGGTTACGTTCATTACAACCAAGCCAGAAGCAAAACATGGACGAATACGAATTCTTCTTGCAATCCGAAATACGGGAACGGTTCAAGTTTAAGCAATAAAGGGGGCAAGTTCAGCAATGCCAGTTATCAGAAACCCCCACGAAAAGTCAGCACAAAGAGTTTGACTTTTGTAAGATCCGAACTCGAGAAAAACGACACTCGAAAAGCTCCGATTAAGCAGTGCGGAGACTGGGTTAGGGGCAATTGTGTCCGTGGAGACAAGTGCCGGTATGTGCACTCTTGGTTTTCCGGCTCGGGATTCGCAATGTTGGCGAAATTAGAAGGGCACGCAAAGGTACTTCATCAGTTAAAATATGCTAATTTAGGTTGTTTCTTATTGGGTTTTTACCAATGCATAAATATTTTATACGACTTTTTACAGGGTATTACCGGAATTGCCCTTCCATCTGGCTGCGATAAGCTATATTCGTGCAGCAAGGACAAATCTATTCGAGCTTGGGACTGCAACAGTGGCCAGGTTGGAATTGTTATTCATGTCGGTGTAATTAAACTGTATATTTTTTTAAAGAATGATTTGAGGCTTACATGTTCATCCATTCTTGATTATTCAGCTTGCTGGTTCTGTATCTACTGTTGGTGAAGTCGGGTGTTTAATCAACGAAGGTGCATGGTTGTTTGTTGGACTGCCGAACGTTGTCAAGGTATAAATATATATATATAATTTTTCTTTTATCGCATAGCTGTAATGAAATATGTATACCGTATAAATCTTGTTAGTGTTTTGATCCATCGTATTATTGTCGGTAATGTAGGCATGGAACATTCAAAATCAAGCCGAGTTTTTCGTCAATGCACCTGGTGGTTTAGTATGTAGCCTGGCTCTGGACAATGACAAGTTGTTTGCTGGAATGGAGGTGATTTTTGCTATCTTTTTTCTAAGTACACACTTTATTTTGATCATTTATTTTTTCAGAGTAGAGTCTTATATAGCTCTTTGTCGTGTATGCAGGATGGTACAATATTAGTATGGAAGTTAAATGCAGAGAGCAATACTCCCGAACTGATCGCAATGCTGAAGGAGCACCATGGCGCAGTGTGTACTCTTGTCGTTGGGGCTAATAACAGGCTCTATTCAGGCTCGAAAGATTCCACCATAAAGGTATATTTCTTCGATACAATCTTTTGCAATTTTAGTTATGCTATTTTACCTACCGCAAGCTTTGACAACATATTCAAGAACCTGTCTGAAAATTAATCAATTTATGCATACTCTGTTTCTAGGTGTGGGACACGTATAACTTGCAGTGCCTGCATACTCTGTCTGGACATACAAAAGACGTGACATCTCTCGTTTGTTGGGACAGTTATTTGATATCTGCTTCTCTCGACAAGACACTTAAGGTTAGTAAACTGCGATTTGATTTTCTGGCATATGCTTTTTTTTCTTCTGTTGATTAGATAGTAATTCTTGAACGCGTGTGTGTTAAATAGGTTTGGAGTGCAACCGAAAGTGGGACTATAAAGGTGGATTACGAGATTAAAGACGATTATGTAAGTCAAATCACATCAACTCTTGTTCTAAGAAATTTCGATAATTTTTTGCAATTTTTTTTAATCAAATGATGTAAATATCGTTTATGCTGTTTTTCAGGAGGTGAATGCTCTATGTGGCATACATGATGCAGAAGGTAAACCGATCCTCCTCTGCGCGTATAGTGATAACACAGTCCGCCTCTACGAATTGCCTTCGTAAGTATATTTTTAAATTATTAAATTAATTATCCTTGAAAAGCTTGATTAGTTTCTCTCGTAATTGCTGTTAAATTTCCTAATTATGTTTTTATATGTTTTGCGACTTTAGATTCACGGAAAGGGGAAGAATATTTTCGAAGGGGAAAGTTGAAGTGATTGAAGTAGGCATCGACGGACTATTTTTTACGGGTGATGCAAATGGCGATGTCTCTGTTTGGAAGATGATCGGCGCCCCATGCATGGCAGAATCGTAATTCTAGTTTTTTTCTTGTAGAGAAAAGTTTGTTTGCCAAACATGGCCGTAGTTTTTTGCCATTGAGATTTCCTGGGAATATTTAAAACCAGGAAAATGACAATATGAGTGTATCATCTATGCACTTCGAAATGTGAATATTATTTCTTCAAAAATAATTGTTAATATTAATATTTATTTATTTTTGTATATATTATTTGACTCTTCCATTTTCTTTTCCTGGAAACTTTTATTCTTGTTCAAAGTTGACCAAAACTTGGACCCGTAAACTCAAGTCCAAGTCGTTTTTTATGGTTGGTCCAAAAAGTCAAATCAAACCATGTAATAAAAATACATATCTAAAATGTAATTTAGATCTAATTATAATGTTTAATTTCCCAATTTGTGATATAATATTATTATTATTATTTCTTTCACATCACAATACATAAAAAGAAAAATATTTATTTACGTGTGAAATAATTTCCAGCACAGCTAAATTTAATTATTTCAAGAAAAGAAAAAAAATTAATATATAGTAACTTCTTATTTGTTAAATTTTAAATAGGATTCCAATTTAATTTTAATTTCTTGTGATATATCGATTTTCATAGCAGACTTGCCTTGTTTGACCCGTACTAAAACACTTCAATTAAATTCCTTTTTAAACCAAAAGTCAATTG
>NW_012193538.1:805369-827336 GCF_000504015.1 Erythranthe guttata | reverse complement strand
TAAGGTAAATAGTTATGGTAAAAAGGTAAAAAACCATGGTAAAAAAGTGCCTGAATGTTTAATTTGGCCTGCGTATATCACTACCCTTAGAAATATTACATGTGTGGGGGGGAAAGTGTAATACCCCAAACATTTAATAGGCAATAAAAGAGAGAAGAAAAAAAAAGTATGTCCCACAATAATAAAGAAAGAAGATGTAGTAGCTAATAGAACAATAGTAGCCCCACAAGAAAAAAAGTATTTGCAATGTGGTCCCCCACAAAACTCGAAGAGTCCCTATCCTGACCAAACCATGTGGGGACCTATTTCCAGCAAAAGTGGGCTTAGTGGCTCTCACAACCCATATTATTCGGGCCCCCCCTTCGAGTGGGCCCCACTTAATTACTATGTGAAATTTTAACAATTTGTGCTATTTTTGCCCTATGGCTAGGGTTAGAAATTGGAATATAATTTTTGTATCCTCTCCAATTTGATCGGTATATTTTCGATTTTGTAGCATTATTTTTAGTATGAACTCCGAACAGTTTCGATTTCCAATTGTGTTCTGTAACAAAATAGTAATATATTGTAGACGCCGATACGATTTAATTTTTTTTTTTTGAAAACTCTGATTTTTTTTTTTTTTTTTAAGATTGATATTTATAATATAATTTACTAAGAATGAAAATTTTGAATTGTGCGTAATATTTTACGATGAAAAATAACCGATATATTTCACCAAATGTAACTTCCCGCATCTATAAAACCCTAAATCGTCTAGAACATTAATGACCGGTGTAAAAGTTAAGGGCCACTTAGCACCACCACCACCACCACCATGGTCCACCACCACCTAGAGCTGGCGTCCACCACCACAATCGGCACCTAGCTCACCCCACCCACACCTTTCTTGGAGGGCCCACAATCTTTATTATTATTTATTAGGAGATGACGAGGTAAGCAGGCCCCACATTTCCATTAAATAATTGGATTGTTATTATTTAAATGACATTTTATTTTTATTTTATTTTAAATAAATAACGCACATTACAAATATATTGACAAAATTAATTTTTATATACAAGATAATCCCTTTATACTTAAAATAGCATACCATCTCATGCATGAAAATCACACCTATAATTAAATTTTTTTATATACTTGATAATCCATTTATATATTTATATGGACGTGAAGAAAAATCGAATCTAACAACATTTTTGAGGAATATTCCTTATAATTTAAAAATTGAAACATCTTCTGGACCCCATACATTGTTGCCCCATGATGTGTATAGTTGGCTAACAACCGTTAGATTTCTACATCAATATTTTTATTTGTTTACCTTAAAAATTAGGGGAACTTAAGGCCACGCCCCTGAAGTAAGGTTAAATTACAAAACGTCCTGCCTATTTGGGTAACTACAATTATCCCCTCAACTATGAATTTTCTTACACGTCCATATTTGTCGCGTCAAATTCAACAGGATCTTTTAGATTATGTGGAATTTCTCTAGTTTGTGCTTGTTTTGTGCAAAAATGCAGTTTCTAATGCTACATAATATATTTTTTACTAGCTAAGAGATACATCTTATGATCATGATCTTGTTTCAAAATGTGGAGCTGAAATGGGGTAAAACGGATACAAATTGGAGAGTATTCAACATAGTCTAGAAGATTCTACTAAATTTGACACCATATATAATGGTCGACGTGTAAGAATTTTCATAGCTGACGGGTGATTGTAATTACCGAAATACGAGGGGTGTTTTTTGTAATTTGACACTGCTTTAGGATTCGGCCTTAATTTACCCGAAAACTTATTAATCCATATTAATAAATTATTTGGCTAAATTACAACCACCCACTGAGGTATGGTTAAATTACAAAAAAAACCTCTTGTTTGGGTAATTACAAAAACCCCCATCAACTATAAATCTTCTTACACGTTCACCTTTGCGGTTTCAAATTTAGTGGAATCTTTGAATATTATCACTTTTGTACCAGTTTTATCCCATTCAAACTCCACATTTTGAAGCAAGATAATCGTAATATGTGTTTTTTGGCTTGTATATATTAGATTGTGGTGCATCAGAAACTGTATTTTTACCCAAAACGAGTACAAATTGGAGCACATTCCACGAAATCTAGATGATTATGTTGAATTTAACACCATAAGGGTGGAAGTGTAAGAAAAAATCATAGTTGAGGGGTGTAGATGTAATTATCCAAACAAGAGGGTTTTTTTTCGTAAATTGACCATACCTCAAGGGGGTGGTTGTAATTTACCCTAAATTATTTATACTTCTAATGAAGTTTATATTTCAATAATGCTATTTATAGAGACTTAAAAAAATCATTTTCTTTGTTATCCAGGTCTCCTAAATTTCACTTCAAATTTCAATGGCTTCATCACAAGATAAAGATTTCCGACGAGATAATTCAGAGGTTGAACTCAGCGCCGCCGCAAGAGAATTCAAGATTTTCAGTTCTCATGATCAGAGGCAGCCGCCACCGCCGACGGCGGCAGCACAGCCACTTCGCGCGGCGGCGCCATTACTTAAAGAAGAAGAGCATGATCACACGATGGCTGAGAAACCAACTCCACAGCCACCACCTGCAGGAACAGTTCCGCCGCCGCAGATGAAAAGATCTTCGACAAAAGACCGCCATACGAAAGTGGAGGGGCGGGGGCGGAGAATCCGAATGCCGGCGGCTTGCGCCGCCAGAGTCTTCCAGCTGACACGTGAGCTCGGCCACAAGTCCGACGGCGAGACCATACGTTGGCTGCTGGAACAAGCGGAGCCCGCCATCGTAGCCGCCACCGGAACCGGCACCGTACCCGCCATCGCCATGTCAGTCAACGGCACTTTGAAAATCCGACCACAACCACTCCACCGCCGCCGCGCCGCCGCCGAAGGATCCCATGAACCGCAAGCGCAAGCGTCCGTCTAGCAGCGAATTCGTCGATGTGAACGGCGTCAGCTGCCCCCCGCCGTCAAACTCCGCCGCCGCCACCGCCACCGCCGGCGCTAATAATTTCTCCATAATCAGCAGTAATAATTCCGCAATTATCTCGACCAATGGCGCTTCGGTTTCGGCCCCACTGATGTCGGTGATACCAATCTCCGCCATGTGGGCTATTCCGATAGTGGCGTCAAACTCAAATTCATCAACCCCGACATTTCTCATCTTCCCGCCAAATCAAACCGCGCAGACGGTTCTCGCGTTTCAGCCGACGGCGGCTGCTGCTGCTCTGAACGTGACGCCGGTGGTGAATTTCTCCGCCGCGCCGCGGCCAGTTTCTGCTTTCCTCTCCGCCATGCAACCCGCCGTACGGATGCCCCAGATGAATCTGCAGACTTTTATGAGTTCGAACTCGGCGGCGGAAAGACCGAGTTTTCCGAGTTCAAGCAACGGCGGCGGGGGCTCCGCCGCGAACAAGGCTCAAATGCTGAGAGAAATTTCTTGGGATATTCGCGATAAAAAGGAGTTACCGGCGGCCATGGCTACTCGTTCGGCTAAGAACTGAGAATTCTTAGCTACTGGTGAATTAAAAGTTGGTGGTGGCCGGTGGTGGACCGGTGGCGGACCGGTGCGGGCGGTCGTGTGATGGCGGAGCAAGACGTACGCCAGCTTAGGTTGGCAGGCGGGGCCCACGGGAATAGTTGGCAGAGTGGAGGTGGGGGCACGGTGGCCGAGGTGGTGGTGGTGGTGGACCCCACAGGAGAAATTTCTAGCGAGGCGGGCGCTGCGTGGTCCCCGTACTAGGCGTAGGTTTGAGTTTTGACCCACTGCGGCCGATAAAATTAGCAGGCTGGTGGGCTCGGGATGACGTGGCAGTAAATGGTGGGCCCGCCATTGAAGACACGTGGTCCCACTATTTGTTTATTAGTTACTTAATTGAGATGATTAAGGTGGTAATCTTGTTTTGTTTTGAAATCTGTGTGCTTATCATCAGTTATATTATTTTTGCTTCAGGTTGGCGATTGGTACCGAATTTGTTTTTAATTAACAAAGAGCCCTCAAACTTTTGTGTAATATAGTTTTGACCATAGCTCCATAATTTGGGTGGGAAATGAGGACCACGCTCGTGGTCCATATTTGGAGCCAGAGTATGGGTAAATTGTGGGTCAGGTCCATACATAATAATTAATTATTTTCACTAATAAACAACTCATTTAAAATTAATTAACTCATTAAGAAATAAATAAATAAATCATTAACTCAAAAATTCATCACACGCCGTCCAATGGTATCTAAAGTCCCCGCCTAGGGTCTGCAGTTTGTATTTGGTCCCATCGATCTGATCAGATTCGGTTCGATCCACACGGAACCGATTTGCTTTAAATCTAGATAGAAAGTCGGGACTAAGTTGATAACTTTAAACATGAAGTGCACGCAATCGAACAAATTAAATTTGATTTTTTAAATCCCAAATCGTCAAATCCCAACTCATCGCCCTCTCTCTCTCTCTCTCTCTCTCTCTCTCTCACACACACACACACACACGATCGGATCCACATGAATCGGCACCAAATCCGGTCCAAATTGAGTAAATCGTCACTCGTACCCCCGAACCTCTTTGCACACGTCAAACCGAATATCATTAAGCTAAAGCGTCAACGATATCAATTTACGGTACTTAACCAAACCAAAAAGTTGTCACTCTTTACATAAATTTCAACTTCTGAGATGCTATTATATTCCACATCTACACTATACATCCAGTTAAAAAAAAATTATTTACAATTCCTACCACACAATCATCAATACTTTTCTCCTCCCAAAAAATATACACACACACACAAAGAAAAAAAAAACATGCCGATCCATTTCGCAAGTTAGATAGTCAAATTTTCTTGTATAGCAAGGAATGACCCGACAATATTCCCACCCACGTCGGGAAACGTTTCGGATCCGGGTAGGGGCTTCACTTTACCCGTTCGATCAACATCCACCGGGTATTTCAATAGGTGTCCCCTCATTTCCGACACCTCGTTCGATGCAAATTGCTCCCAATTAGCTTCCCCCATTGTTCTCACACGTCGTACACACTCCACCGACTCGGGCCTTGTAAAGCAATCCTCCAAAAGCCCGATATGCTCGGCCCATAATGACATCCTATATCCATATATCTGTTTTTGTACCAAAAAACTTTTTTAGCGAATTTTAATTCTAATTATGTATCGTGATTATGAGTTTATTGCATTCTGCATCCCTGTTCTATTTCGAATTGCTAAAACTCCCCGTATTACAAATATTAGTAAAAAAAAAACTATGATGCATGCATTTTTTGGCGCACAAATGAGGCCTTAGTGTCTTTATTTTTCTTGATTTGGTCGTGGTGGATTTGTATTTTCTCGTATTATTTTCTTCATTTTATAGTCATATAATAAATCAAGAATGTTGGATTTTATACTAATCGTAACATTCTTGAAACCCAACATTCTTGATTTATAATAGTAAAATGACTATAAAATGAGTAAATAATACGAGAAAATATAATCCCCCACAACCAAAACAATAAAATAATATCTTAATATGTGCCCCTAATTAAATCTAAGTTTCCAAATTAGTCGAAAAATTACTTACCTGCCCTTGTGGACTTGATAGTTTTTTAGCCCACGTGTGATGAGGTTGATAGGCTCCCATCGCAATCTCCGTGTCTCGAGTACCCTCCATTGATCTTTGATTAATATTTGCCGACCCTATAATTACATACTCATCATCGACTATCATACCTTTCGAATGTACGTATATCATGAATCTTCGATTTTTCCTACTAAGTCCCTGAAAAAAAAAATTAAAGATCACTAGTAATTCTAGTGTAGAAATATTCATTAAAAAAATTAGGATACTATTTATTTTTTGGTAAATAAGCAATTAATACAATACTTGAGGAGTGTTTGCTGCAGATTGATTATCGGGAAAGTCGTTGAGGTCAACAGCCTCACGATTTCCGAGGCAGTAGAAATTCAAATAATCTTGCGGTGAGTAAGCGTCTTCGAGCCCAACTTCCACTAAAGCTTTGTAAATAGTTTCGTACATCATTTGCATGGTTTTGTGCTACGGAAAAAAAAAAGCAGCAATTTTTATATATTTATTTATAAAACTAAATATATATATTTATACATGTATGTATATACATCAACACACACCTGCCAAAATAGAATCCTCTGAGTAGCTGCACCGGTTGGATTACCTTCCGGCCACATTGGAATGACAATATAAGCAGCAAACCTTTCATGGGCTCTAATTTTTTCGGCAATTTTTAACGCGATTTCCATTGGAATCAAATTATTAGCACCTAAAAAAATATCACGAACGCAATTGAATAAAAAAAATTAATAATAATATTTAGAAAATACGGGAATGAGAAATACGGGTTTCTTACCAACATCCTTGTACTGATTCCAGTTATACGAGGACCCAATGAAGTACTGATTCTCAATGTATATGAAATGTTGTGCAGCGCGTATGGCCTTTATGTATGCCGTATGTATACTCATATCTATAAGTACATTCTTCCCACACACCAAATTCTGTTCCAAAATCGAATTTAAAAAAAAAAAACAAATCATAACTGTACCGTAAAAAATTAAGAAAGAAAAAGATCGATTTTTTTGCTCACCCTCTTTGTACCATCTTTAGGATCCTTCGGAAAACCTTTGACCGAATTCGAATCAATCGAACGAAACACCTAAACAGTGTAATAAAAGAAGAATCGATGGTAAAAAAAAAGAAAAAAAAATCGATAGTACCATCGCAAAAGCACAAGGTACAATCATTTAAAAAAACCTGCACATGCCAACTCTCCGGATCACTGTCGGTTATACAAGGAGCATCAGACAAGCCCAATATTTCAGGCATCCTTTCTATTCTGAGCAAAGCATCATCGTACGACATTTTTAATTTTTTTATTCCGTGTGGCTTTGAAGCCTTAAGCCACCGCTCCTCGAAATTGGACAGCACATCGTACGCTGCGGGCCCGTCAATTTTACAATGCAAATCGTGCCATGGCTCTCTAGGACAGCCAATAACATTCCCCTGTTAAGAAAATATTAAGGGTCGGTCGATTCTTGAAATTATTAAATGAACAAAAAAATTAAAAGTATAATTGAAGAAAAAAGAATTTACTGTATAAGTAGGGTTATGATAGTCATCCGAGTGCAAAGTTTGGAGTGTTCGAAATATGGGATGCTGAGGTGTATCGTATCGCCCATCACACAAGTCGAGTCCACCTAGGAAAGAGATTATGCTTCTTCGGTTATTACCAGCATCTGCATCTACTATTACGGTTTTTTGATGGTGTGTATATATAACTCCAACTTCCTAATCATGAAATCGCAAGACATCATTAAACACCATGTATTATAATCTTTTTACAATTTTTTAAAGTATTATACAGGAATATGTTTTTGACCAATCCCCACACAATCTACTATACAACAGCAAAAATCATAACCGAAAATTTAGGGAAAAAAACAAAACTTGGAAATAAAAACTAAGAGCAAGAAATTAAAATGGTTAATCTGAAAACGTACCCTCTGCTTAACCCAGCTGTGACGCTTTCCAGCCACTCGAGGACAAAGCAGCACTTGAACAGAGGAATGTTTGAAAAAACGACGAGTTTCTTCGTCGTGAGTTTGCATAACTCCATCCTGAAAGTGAATAAAGGAGATATATTATAATTAGAATTTAAATCTCATAACAAAACTACACACAATGCATCGATTTTGTTCCGTCACAGCACATGAAAGAAAACGGCAAAACATAGTCAAACTTTGGCTTATAAGCTTCGAAAGCCATTCACCACCCTTCTCTAAATTCTAATTAGTTTAACATAATATCAAGAAATCAAATTTGTTCCACTAATCGAGGTTTCATCCACACTCGATAAACTCTAACACCACACCACACAACTTCCATAGGCATTATGATTTTTGCTTTCACGTCATATTTCAAGATTTTCTTGCAGGAGTATATAAAAACAAAAATAAAATCCGATATTTCGACTTACAGTTTTGTAGCCCAATATACTTCTCGACGTAGGATCATCCCAAACAAGAAGCAAAACCCTAACACCTTCCTGCGATTTCGACTTCAAAAGCTCGCCTAAAGTGTAATCCGAAAGAGAATTATCATCTCTAACGAGCCTAACTTTATGCCATACAGACCAACCCGTAATATAAATCAATCTCCGAGCATTACGTATCGCCTCAAAAATATCCCTCCAGCATTTACCATGCGCATAATTCGTCCCATTATCAAGCATCAGATTCGGTAAGACTCCATCTGGCACATGAGCATCTTGATAAAGGGTAACTTTCCCACCTCTCCTAAGAGGAAAATAAGTACCGTGAACTCCTGGATAATCGGGGCCCGCCCCAATCCCATAATGGTATATACTCAACTGCTCTATCGGATAGTACTGTATCGAAAGTTTCAAAACAGCACCGTTCTTGCATGGCTTGCCGCTAGGGTTAAGAATCGGAAAAGAACCATTAATATTTCCTCCTCCATATATCTGCTCGACCGGAATCGAAACTGTTCCGATATGCTGCGTACCCAAAACATCGTTATCCTTCACAACAAAGTTCACTTCCGCTGCATGATGAGCAACCGGGACGACAAATTTCTGCATCCAAACGGGGTTCTCGTCGTTGCTTATTACATAAGTTCGTCCGAGAGTGGCGCCTGTAATAACTATAGATACGTAAGGATCGCTCGTGATCTTACGGTTTATCTGCCCTTCGATCTTGCTGCTCACATTGCCAGGCAATTTGTTGAACATGTCGCCGATTGTTTTGTGGAACATATCCATGTTGGGGAGGTTTTTCGCTTCGTGCACCAAAATATCCAAGTTGCCATGCAGGAGCAGAACCTTCAACGAAGTTTTAGGAGACGAAACGTGCACGAGCTGCATATCACTGTATTGAATAGTAGCGTGCGCGGCTGCATTTGGCGACGAAGAAACGGGACCCACCTTGCCCGAATTAGCAGTCTCCCAGCTCGAAAACGAGTTACGATAACCATATAAACTCTCGGCGTCGTTAGGTTTGTTAGTCATAGGCAACGGTCCCGAGTGGAACTTTTGTGGGGAAGGTGATACAGAGGGCTTGTTTTGACTATCGGACAAACGCATATTCGATAACTGGTCGTCTATAGGAGGGTAGAGGGAAGGGTAAGTGGGGGCAATATTGTCCACGGAGGAAAAACTGTTATGGTAATGATGATGATTAGGTTTAGGTTTAGGAGGAGCCTCGGATGTGCAATCTTCCGGATTGTTGGTGGTTTAGGTATTGGAAAGAATCGTATTGGAAACTACTGAATGTATGAAGAGCAGGGGAGGGAACTGGAGGGGGTGGTTGTTGGTATGCATGATGATATTGATAAGGGTAAGGGGTATAATCGGAAGGTGGGTAAGGCGAAGGAGGAGGTGTGTGTGATGGTGACGGAGTTGGGTAAGCGTAGTTTAGATGTCCGGAATGTGAAGTGGTGTAAGGGGTTTGGGTTTGGTAATGTGAGTGCTGCGGATAACCGTAGGGGGCGGGGTTAGGCGGCGGATAGGTGGGGGGTGGGCCGGAATTCGGAGGGGGGTATTGAATTGGGGGTGTTGGGGGGTGAGTACTGTAGGCATAACCAGGGTTCATGTAAGGGTATGGTGATGGAGGGTAATTATTGTTGTTATTGTGGTTGTCCATTTTCAGACACAATATTTATTGTTTTTTTTATTACAAATTAAGCATGGAAAACTGTAAGAGACTGCACAATTGTGAAAAGGGACCTCTGTTCTTGAATCAAGAATTGATTTTTCCTTCACCTGAATTATTTCAGACTGACGACGAAGAAGTTACCCAGATAAAGGAAAATTATAAAGATTGAATTTTTAGAGGTGAGAGAATTGATCAAGAAAGAACATCAAATGGGTTCTTTCTAATTTGTTTCAACGAATCAAGATTTGATACCTTTTTTGAGCTTTACTCCTGAAAAAAAAAAAAAAAAAAAAAAAAAAAAAAAAAACCTAAAATGATCGACCAAGATAGATAAAAAAGGAATATGATTAATTACCTTTGGAAAGATGAAATCTTTCTATCAATTCTCCGATGTTAAGAAGCCCCGGAGTGGGAAGAGCACCAAGAACACGATAAAAAAGATTAAAAAAAAAAACCAGGTGAAATTGTTGTCTGACAAGTTTTTCCAAGAAAGGTTCAACTTCTTACCGGTTATTCCAGGTTGCGAATTCGACGTTTTAACGCTTCGGAGAGACTTAGGTTGGACAAGCCCAGGAAGTTTCCCACTCACACGCTTGGTTTTATCTTGTACACGTGGAGCTACCCTATTGGGTCTTTCGGAAACACGTCGCTTCTTTTTGGGTTTTCTTCTTGAATGTTATTTGGCAAATTAAAAAATAAATTAAAAAAGAGACAAAACTAGGTCAAATATTTCTTGAAAAGTCATTTTAGTGCACTATTAGGATGAAGATCTCGAAGATTAATTTTTATAATTCTAATGGTCCCACAAATCCTTTGAACTAAATCTTTTAGTGCACCATCTATTATTGACCATTTTTAAATGTCGTTTTACATATAAATCATAATTTGATGATAATGATCTCTACTATGACAATATCATGGTATAATTACTATGTCGATTCTATACTGATATGGGCCGGATTGCCTCGTAAACCCAAACAATAAGATCTTACAAACAAAGTTCATAGTCGCTCATGTCTAGTCCGCTAAGCCAGCCACTAGTACATATAGGGTAGTTATAGGTGATGAATGTGAATACTAAAAGACGAAAAGTTTGCAGTGTGACATGGACTCATGAAAGGTCCACTGGGCATTATACGAAGCGATAAGATCCGCGAACCCTCCCCATTTGAACTAACCAGAAACAATTCACAAAGAACGAAAAAACTCGCCTTGGGCAGACGTGCAACTCACAAAAGATCACATCACGCCCACGTGTGAGTATAATAAGAGACAAAAGGGGAGTCCACCATCCTCATCCTAAAACAAATACAAGTATAGCCTCAAGAAGCAAGGCCCACAACGCGTATTTAAAATACACCTTACTCTTGTTACGTTATTTGATACGCTCGACAATCGCAACTGATTTAATCGTTGGAGTGTTGACGCCGGAATATTTTCCGGGGGAAATACTCCCTTTTATGCAGATTTTTCAGGTCCAGGACCACGTGAGATTCTTCTTATTTGGGCTTCATTTATTCTATATTCCAAGGTCATCTCATTTCTTTATATTGGAATCAACCATATGGGCCACATCAACTCTAGGCCCAAGTCATTTCTTTCTCTTGTGAAAAAAAAAATGTATAATTTTATGAATACAATTAAATCATTTAATATAAAATCTAAAAGCAAAAATAAGAAAATAGAAATGTAGTGCCAAAAAATACAAGTATCGTTAAACCCCAAACGAACCGTAAAATCTAAAACCCCTACGGCGGTTCTCTTACTATGAGAGAAAAATGATGACCTTTCTCAGCCGTTTCTTCCGCCGGAAAACACCGCCAGGAGTTACTTCCCTTCTCTCCGCACGCCGCCCTTTCTCCGCAACCGCCACCTCGCCCTCTAAACTCCGATCCAAGTACTCCTTCGTACCTCCCCCCTCTCTCCACCCACAGCCCCCAAATCGAAGCACCATTTTCCAACCCGAACCCGAATTCAAAGTCCGGAAGGTATCCAAACCCCCTTACCGCCCGCCCTCATCTCTCGAGAGGTCCAGCCCGCCGCTCAGGTCCGACGTCCCGTTCGATTTCCGGTTCAGCTACACCGAAAGCAACCCTAAAACCAGACCAATTGGGCTGAGGGAGCCGAAATACTCCCCCTTCGGACCGGGTCGCCTTGACCGGGTATGGACTGGGGTTTGCGCCCCGGCCGTCGACCCGAAGGTGGGGTCCGCCGGAATTGATGGTGAATTGGAGGAGAAAAGGCGAGTTACGAGAGATAGGGTTCAGGGAGAACCCTTGACTAATGCTGAAAGGAAAGCCATTGTTGAGAGGTGTCAAAGGCATAAAACCAAGAGGCAGATCAATTTAGGTATTTCTATTTTATCTTTTTTTTTTGTTTTTAATTTAATTTTCGTCTGATTCTTTGATACAGTGATTATGTATTATTCACAGAAATCTTAGCTGCTATTGTTTGTTCAGTATTTACATATTAGAACTCCAGTGTATGTATACTGTATGTGCTTATACAAAACATGCATGATTGGATTAACTTTTACGGGCAACATCGAATACATTTTATCGAGATACAATGTCCGTAGTAATGCCTTTGCTTTTCGAATTTGTCAGTGAAAATGTAGCTTATAGTATATTGGATAAGTTACTGTTCAGGTAAACGGTAAAACCGAGTGCTAAAACATGCATCACATTTTGATGATATTTTCGTCTTATTTCCCCATCATTAACAAAATTCTTGAAAGTAATCATATATTCATTTGTGGTTAATGATTCGTGATTGGAAATAACCGAATAAGCACCTTCCAAAATGCTTAGCTCGCGTCGAAACTTAGACCGAAGGATTCAGCTGACTAAAAATTATCGAAACTTACTTTCTTTACAGTGTAAGACAACAATTGAAGTACTCGGGTTTTCACATTGATGTTAGCATTTTTTTTTCCCTATAGGGAGGGATGGATTAACACATAACATGCTGAATGACATACATAATCACTGGAAACACGCCGAGGGTGTAAGAATAAAGTGTATGGGAGTGCCTACCGTTAATATGAAAAATGTATGCACTCAGTTGGAGGTATTTTCTTTTAACTATATAGCTTCGTCCACATTTCGTCGGATTTTTTTTTTCTTTTTCTTTTTTCATTTATATGGATGTAAATCTTTTGGTGCTGTTTTTGATGTATAGAATTACGTCTATTATGTTATGTTTTAAGCATTTTGCATGTTGATACTCCAGGACAAAACATTTGGAAAGATCATCCATAGACACGGTGGCCAACTTGTACTTTATAGAGGTAGAAACTATTCGACAAAAGAAAGGCCCGTTATTCCATTGATGTTGTGGAAGCCACAAGAGCCAGTTTATCCTAGGCTTATAAAAACTACTATCGATGGCTTGAGCATTGATGAAACTAAGGAGATGAGAAAACGAGGATTGTCCGTTTCTGCCTTAACAAAACTCGGTAATAATTTCAACTTCCGAGTTTCTTTATCTTTTTTTCTTCCTTTGGTTATAGTATACACTATCTGAAATGATAAATGTCGTTTCAATTTTACTGGTACTGTTTCAACTTCAAATGTGATTTTGACCATTTTTCAGTTGGAATTTGGTAAAAGTCAAAACACAAAATTTATAGTTCTTTGAGTTGGCTTTCTAATCCAACTTGAATCAGCTACATTTGGATATCGGGTGAGAAATTTATACATGATTGCGTTACACGAAAAACTCAAAACATCAAAGTTGTAGTCAATGTTCATTCATTAGTGCATAACTCTCTCATCCGACATCCAATCTTGTTGATTCAAGTTGGATTAGAAAGCCGACTCAAAGAACTACAAGTTATGTGTTTTGACTTTTGCCAAATTCGGACTAAAAAAGGGTCAAAATCACATTTGAAGTTGAAACAAACGACCTTTATCACCTCCCATACATTATAACATATTGAATTTTACTGCTTGCAGCTAAAAATGGCTATTATGGCAGTCTAATTCCAATGGTTCGTGACGCTTTTATCTGCGACGAGTTGGTTCGTATAGACTGTAAAGGCCTTCCAAAAACTGATTACAAGAAATTAGGGTGCAAATTAAGGGTAATTAATCCCTCTCTTGTTATTGAAAGACTGCAAATTAAGGTTAATCTTCTTCTCTTAGTAAATTATATTTGACGAATTTGCCCATTCGGTGGGTTCTGTTTTACGGAAACCAGGACTTGGTGCCTTGTGTACTCGTCACGTTCGAGAAGGAGCAGATTGTAATTTGGAGGGGCGAGAATTATAAACCTGCGGAAGGGGGTTACTTTCTCGAGGAGAGGGAATTATACGACGACGATTTATCTCTTGGAAACGAGCAGAGTAACACGGATTACAATTCTGGTGATTCCGATGAAGAGTGATTCGTCGAGCATGGTAATGATATTATGATGTCTTCTTTACATTTAAATTTCTTGCTAATATATGTTAGAAAATAAAAAGGAAAAAATTAATTATGGTACATATTATTTAATAACTTGTCACACATGCCTGCTGCTGATGAATTGAATCAGATGGTGCACATGGTGGTGTGTATACAATTATACATATATACATTGGTTGTTGAGATTTGATGGGCACCATGTTCAATGTGGTATTGGTACCTTTCTATAGTATTTTAATTCTTCTAGTAGTATTAATCTTTAGTATTTTTGTAACCATCATTTTAATTCTTGTAACATGCCAATTATTTAAGTATTAATCAAGTTGCCATAAATAGTTTTAAAGATTTTAAATATCATTTAAATATGTAATTATTTGGTCGGCAGAAACTATTAAAGGGGAAAAAGAAAGGTAATACAAAATCCACAAAGGATGTTTGATTAAACTCTCCTTTTTCCATTTCCATCATTTTTTTTTAATTTTTTTAATTAGGTGGCCAATAGAGAATATCTATATCACTAGTAATATAAAATAGTAGCATGATGTGACCATGTGTGATAGAGAGAGAGAGAGAGTGACCTTTTTTAAATAAAAGGTATTTTGTTCAATGTTTTTAACGTAGTAATGTATGAGTATACTTTTTTTTGCGCAAACTTCGGTCAGATCAAATTACGAAAAACATTCTCATCTTTGGTTGTTACAACTATCCAACAATAAATTTTTTTATACGTTCGATGTCAAATTTAGTGGAATCTTCTAAATTATGTAGAATATTCTTTAGTTTGTACCCATTTTACCTCAGTTTGTACCATTTTACCTTATTCGAGCTCCATATTTCGAAACATGATGATCATAAGATGTTTCTCTTGACTTGTAATTATCAGATTCTGGTGCATTAGAAACTGTATTTTGCAGAAAACGAGTACAAATTAGACAACATTATACATAATCTAGAAGATTATATTGAATTTAACTCTATAAAAATGGACGTGTGAAAAGATTCCATGGTGTTAGTAGTAGTTACCCAAATAAGAGAGGTTTTTTTTGTAATTTAATCCTTATCTTAGGGGATTGCCATAATTACCCCTATGTTTTTACAATCAGTCGACAACATGGGTAAAATCGACATTTCGTGTTTATCATCTTCATATCCAAAAAGTTTTCTATTTTCACTCTCTTTTCCCTCCTTTCTTAATTTAGTGAATTTAATTCCAATTTCACATATTTAAATAATCAAACAAAAATCAATCACTGTATTATAATCCCAATTTAGCTGCTCCACTGTCACAGTTTTCCTCTCTCTCTCTCTCTCTCCACCTTCCATCCCCAGCAATGGCGGCAGAAGACCACTCTCTCTCTACTCCTCTTCTCTCATCTGACCACGTCATCCTCACCGTCCGCGACCAAATCGACACGCCGCGATCAACATCCGCATCCCAATCTCTATCCGCCGGAAATCATCAAACCCTATTTCAATCGAGCGATGAGGACCGCCATAATCCGTTCGCGTTCATCGGTGCGCACGATGGGTTCGATGTGCCCGGATCCAGCACAATCGACCCGTTTCGGAACCACACGCCAGCCGTTGAGGGTTTGTACGAGTGGTTGAAGATTTTGATCTGCCTGCCCGTCGCGGCTGTCCGCCTTGTGCTGTTTGGACTGTGTTTGTTGGTTGGTTACGTGGCGACCCGTTTGGCTTCGTACGGATGGAAGGATAGGCAGAATCCAATGCCCAAGTGGCGGTGTCGGCTCATGTGGGTTACCCGTATTTGTTCCCGCGCAATCCTTTTCTCATTTGGGTATGCCTTTCCGAGTTTTGTGTTCTATTAGTATGTTTTTTTTTTCCGAAGATTCAATATTATAGCTCTTTTGTTGGAATTTAATCGGTTAAATTTTAAGGATTCTCGTGGTGTTGAAATTAGATACATAATTTCATATATCAGAATTTTATGTTTACACCGTTCACACACCCGAGTGTCTGATGATTTTTGGTTTGAACAGTTGTTATGTAATGATGACCCACTTTGCCCCTTCCATTTTTGTGCAAATTTGTAATGCTTTAATTTGGGTTGACTTGTATATTTTCGTTCCCAACAGCTATTCTTAAAGTTCAGTAGCATGCTTAACGAAAAAAAAATCGAAGGTCTGACTGGGCAAGCATAACAGTTCAATGAAATTTGATTGATATTTAGTATTACATATAAGCGAGTATTTAATGATTAGTAGTTAGGTCAATTAGATCTTGGGCAAAGTTATGAGTTACATTTGAATGATTGCATTTTTGCTGGCAGTACTTTTGAGGGGGTCAATTTGTAAATTTCTTTAGTAGCTCCTTACAAATACCAGTTTCACATAATACCATGACTTTATCGAAGAATAGTTGAATTTATGTGATTCTGTTGAAGAAAATTTTGGGATCTCATGCAATTGATGATTAGAATATTGTCTATCATGTAATATTTTGGACAAGGAAGGCTGCCATCTGTCATCACTATAATTTATCTCCATCTGGTCATTGGATGCCGTAGACTGGTTGGGACCCCTAAGAAACATTTATCTGTGGCATACATGTTCATGGTTTCTACAATTTATAAGATGTTAAACAAAATATAAAATGATGAACATATTTATAGGATGTTGCTGTAAGATAATGGTGAAGTTATATTATTGCTTTCCTGAAGATGCTATTTCACGTTCCTTTTTGAGATTCTTGTTCATTCAGAAACTCACTATTTCCTTTTTTTTTGGTGTGGTTTTTTACATTGCAGCTACCATTGGATAAAAAGAAAAGGAAAGCCTGCCCGAAGGGAGGTTGCTCCTATTGTCGTTTCTAACCATGTTTCGTATATTGATCCTATTTTCTTCTTCTATGAATTATTTCCTACTATAGTGTCATCTGAATCGCATGATTCCATGCCTTTTGTTGGAACCATCATCAGAGCAATGCAGGTATTGTAGTACATATAATGTGTTATCTAAGTTTCATATCTTTATGAATTATTATAACTGCGAAGCTTGCCCTTGCAAGTAATGATTTAATTATGAGGTCTATATTCTGTAGGTTATTTATGTTGATAGATTCTCAAGGTCATCCCGAAAGCATGCTGTAAATGAAATAAAGGTAGAAAGAATCCATCTGTGCTGTCTTACTTTCTGCTTTGAACTGAAGCAAAAAATCAATGAAAAATGCTGGTAGTTTGATGAGAATATTTAAGATTAAAAAAGTTCTATTATATATAAGCAATTTGATACAGAAATTTGCTTTTAAGGATTTGAAAACAGAGAAAAGCCTCTTGCAATCGGTTTCCTCGAGTGCTTTTATTTCCTGAGGGAACAACAACCAATGGAAGATCTCTAATTTCCTTTCAACTTGGTGCATTCATCCCTGGTTATCCTGTTCAGCCAGTTATTGTTCGTTATCCACATGTACACTTTGACCAGTCCTGGTAAACCCATCTTTCATTTTTTCCATTGTTTTTTTTCTCGATGTCCCTTCTAGTTCTTTATGAGATTCACTTAATGTAACATCTTTTTCAGGGGGAACATTTCAATTGCAAAGTTAATGTTCAGAATGTTTACGCAGTTCCACAATTTCATGGAGGTGTGATTTAAATCATTTTTCTAGTTTTAGATTTTTTTTATTCTATATCGTAGTTATTACTCTCATACTATTATTTTACTGTAGACATGCTCCTGCTGCTGACAGTGTAAATAAAGTTTTAAAACATCATTGCTTTAATGTAATCATATACCGATTGATATGTAGCAACCGTGTGAGGGTTGTGCTGGTTTTACTTACATGCTGAGTTGTATGATAGAATTGCAGAATTTTACAACTTCTTTAAGCTGTTGTATCATTTCTCTCAAAAGAGTACCCCTAGTAAATATTTTTTAGTATGTACAATCTGAAAATTACTGTTGTAGTTGAAAGGGATTTTGTATATCCTATTGCATGATTCATGCAATATGTTTCTGTGACATCCTGTTAAACCCGTACTTTCACACTTTATGTCTCTGTTGATCTGATGCAGCCACATACATCGTTCTTACTATTCGCAGGTTGAGTATCTTCCTCTTGTCTCACCTCATGAAAGTCGAAAGGAAAATGCAGTTCATTTTGCTGAGAGGGTGAGTCTTGTCTAGTTACATCTTCATTGTGCTACTTGAGTCTCTAATATTTCATCCTTCAAACAAGATAGTGTGTTGTTAAATGCAGACTGGTCATACAATTGCAAGTGCGCTCAATGTTGAACAGACATTACATTCTTATGGAGACTTTATGCTTTTTACAAAGGCAGCAGAATTAAAGCAGGTTGGCGATTTGTTCCCTTAGTAGCATCTGTTGAATTGCTTGTGATAGCCCAAAGCTTTATGTATCACTTTATTGTGTCATCCCTATTAGCAGCCCATCTATTTTGCCTTATTCACTATTACGTGTTGCAATCTTTACTCGAGCCATTTTAAGCACTTCTATTATCAGCTACTCAACATGCTTTAGAGCCCTTCTATTGGCTACTACTCAAAATGCTTTAGAGGGAACATAAATATAATATGTGGTGCTGAATGAGTCTACCTCAAAGCTTCCATGTAATAGTTTAAGTAGCAGTTTATTATTATTATTTTTTTTATAAGTAAAATGTAGAGTCCTTTGTTCTGTTGGATTTGGTTCAGTAGTTCTATTTACTCTTATATTGTTTTCTTATGTGTATAGATCTTTATCTTCCAATTTTTGTTCCCATGATTTTAGTAATTCCTATTTGTGTAAGATTTGTGTTACATGGTTTAGTCATTTACTACAGTAATATGTAAAGGCTTGCGGTTTAGCTAGATTTGGTTCAAATCATGTCTATCATTGTTTCTTTATTCGTGTGTACGTTACTTGGTATGTATGTCATCTTCTTATCTGGAATTTATTGTTCACTGATAGCATATTGATTTTTTTCTTTCATCAGGAGAACCCGTCGCTGTATATGGTAGAAATGGCCTGGGTACAATCGGTAAGTTATAATTTTGCAAAAAATTACGAAATAGGTTAATTTTCTTTTATTAAATCTTATTTTATTCAATGTGTTTGCATATCTGTTTTCATTGCCATTTCACATCCGACAAATACAACGCTTCAGACATTCAGGACATGAAAGTAAGGGCGCTTTGTAGAAATTTGCAATAATTTGAATCAAAGCCCTCTTCATTATAGTTCCTGCTGTAGTACATATTATTTGAGTTATAGTTAATATCTGGTAATCGTAAATGCTTACTTTCAATGGAAATTGGTAACAATTCTTGCAAAAAAGAGGACCTTCCTAAAGATGAAAAGAATAATTCTCAGGATCATAGTTTGGGTATTTCACTTTAGATTGAAAAATATGTCTGGCAGAAGTGTAATAACAAGGTTAACTTAATTTTACTTTGCAAGCCCTAGGGTTATTCGTGCCTGTACGCTCTGAATATCCCATTGTCCCCTTGATTCTGAAAAAATAACCTGGAAATCAGTTGCTAAATATCAAGGTGGTTCGGACTGAGCTATGATTGCACAATCAATAAATACATGGGCTAAAAATTGAATTAGACATACTTAGAGTTGCCACTTGCAATATTCTTGGCAACATGTAAAAGTTCAATATATCACTTGATCACTGAGGTATTCATGCACCATCTTTTATTTTCAGTCACTGCATTTGAAGGCTTTGGAAGCTGTAGACTTTCTGGAGATATATCTGCAAATGAATCCAGATCCCAGGTATGCTGGAATGTTGTCGTTTTTGTAATAATATGCCATGTTGATATGCATAATATACATACATGTAGTAATTTACATAATCTCTTTATTTATAATGGAAGGCAATATTAATACTTTCTGCATCTCAGTTACATATATTTAACCTAAAGTGGCTCTTACCGACCTCTCAATGTTCTTATCCCGACCATGTCGCATAATTCATCTTCTTTCCCATTGCTCTATCAATGCACAGATTCCTTAAAAAATACGTATCTTTTCTCAAGTGCAGGTCAAAATGGTCATGATGGGAAGCTATAAACTATTGAACTGTAATGAATTGCAATAGACTTTGTTAATAACAGAAATCGGAAATCAATTGCTGGAATAAAGCAACAGTGTACTTTGAAGCAGCACATCAATACATCCTTCCACAAAATTAAAAGAAAGAAAGGGAAAAAAAAGAGAGTGAACATTGTTCAGTGAATAAACCTACAACATGAAATAGGCATAAATAAAATGAATGCGGATATTAAATTTGCTAATAACTTTCAGAATTTGCATTTTTTTGTGGATATAGAGTATTATAATGTTGAAATCATGCATCTTGTTTACAGGGGACAAGTGGAATTCCACGACTTCCTCAGAGCTCTAAGACTGAAACCTTGCGGTCTCTCCGAAAAGGTCATTTTTTAAGTTTTTCCTATTGCACTTGCTCTTGTCCTTATTGTATTTCACCCTCTCGAGATATCCTTAATTGTTGAGTTCAACCTTGTATTGGAAAAATTTGCCACATGATAATTCAACAGACCATTTTATGTTTCTCTGCCTCAATGCTTGAGCTTAAAGATTCTTGCTAAATTATCATTAACATGTGGTCGTAAACCTTTACTTGATTTTGGCTTCTCTTTATTATTATTTTTTTAATATTTCCTCCTTTCCTATTCTGCAGATGTTTGAATTCATTGATGTGCAGAAGATTGGTAAAATAACATTTAAACAGGTAATTTGTTATTCTAATCCATATTTGTTACTAATTACGCATGGGTATGTTCGAAGTACTTTCGGTGGTATCGGGACACCCATCCAATTATAGTACAAGATCGAAGGTGCGAGATTTTCTCACAGTTGAATTCTATTTTTTTCAGTTCTTACTCGGTTCGGCCCATATCTTGAAGCAGCCACTGTTTCGCCAAGCATGTGAACTAGCATTTAGCGAATGTGACACGAATGACAAGAATTACATTTTAAAGCAAGAGGTTTATTATTCAATATCCATCTCTACGTATTATCCCTCATTCGTAAACTTTTATTCTCACCATTTCCTCAATTCTTTCGTGACAGTTACAAGACGCGGTTTCGCTATCGATTCCAAACTTGAACTGTGAAGAGATCAACGGGCTGTATAGTTTATTTGACGTGGATAATCATGGGAAAATCGGGAGGAACGAATTTGTGGCTTGCTTGAAAAGGTACCCATTGCTTATTGCACTTTTTGCTCCCAAATTGTTGCACATGAGCTCGTCGATATCCGATCAATGTTTATTAGAGGAGGTGTTGTAAGGAGTGGTGATGTGTTTTGTGAAAAGAGTTTATTTATTAGATTAAAAACATATGATTATTTGTGTAGGAATATGAAATCTACACTTGTTTGTGTTTGATGTGTGTTCCCTAAAATATGAAACACAAATCACCAAGCATTTGATGACATCATCATTTGTCTTGGTGAATTTTGCTTGTGGATAGATTCTTTGTGTTTTATGGAAATTGAATTGAATTGTTATCCATGTTTAATTTTCCTTTTTAGTATGTCATCAAATATATTAATACAGTAGAACCTCGATAAATTAATACTCGATGAGAGAAGAGGATTAGAAGAGGTGAGGGGGAGAGGCTTAAGTACCTCAGATAAACGGTTGTGATAAAACTATCAAGATGAGCGGTCCAGATCAATTTTCGAGAGAGTTCAATTAGATAGACGGGCTTTGTGTGCAAACGAGCCGTTTGTTTCGGTGGGCCACCTCAAGTAATATGGGCTAATGGGCCGAATTCTTGATAATTCTTTCGGGCCCAAAATGCAAAAGTGATTAATTGAGGGAATTAGCAAAGAAATAATTAATGTGAAATTTAAATTTCCCCTTTTACCCTT
>NW_012193538.1:792363-804294 GCF_000504015.1 Erythranthe guttata | reverse complement strand
TATTTATATATATACATATTATATGTATATTTATTCTTTTTAATTTGTTTGTTTAGAAATTAAAAAAAATAGTAAACAACTAAATTGATTATTTTTTAAATAAAATAATTAAAATATTTATAAAATATAAGAATTTATTAATTGCAAGACTTCAGGGGTATTTGTGTCTTTTTATATCAAGTCAACCCTCAAATAGTTCCATAGGGGGGTTTTTGCTATTTAAATAATTTCACAGGGGAGGTTTTTGCTAGTTTATTTATCACAGGGGGGTTTTTGCTAATTCGAGATTACACAGGGGTTGTTTTTGCAGTTTA
The DNA here is from genome assembly GCF_000504015.1 of Erythranthe guttata. The sequence continues at coordinate 803,980 of NW_012193538.1, read as the reverse complement.
CTCATCTAATTGGTCAGTTAATTATTAATATTTGATCGTTCATTCAACCAATCTACAGAAAAATAATTTATGGACAAATTCATTAGATTTATTCCCCGATAATGATTTTACTAGTCAATTATAAATAATCGATTCTTGCTCACTTTTACAAGGTTGTACGTTACTTTTGATTGCTTGAACTCTCTGAAATTTTCTCGATTTGATGATATACCAATTTACTTGAGCGTTGCATGGATCACTCGCTCGTGTGCAGTGATCTATACGCTTCGCAGTCCACATTAATTACTCCACGTAAGTGATACAACTTCAGTATGCATCCCATTTTTCGAAACATTTGTCGTATTTTAGTTGATTGACTTATTCATTAATTTCGCAATCACTGAAAACTTAAAGTTTAAAATTCAAATTTAGTAGACTTGTCTATTTATGATTTATTTATATTTTAAACCAAGAGAGATATTTGTGGACTATAATTAGAAAGATGAACTGTAGAAATGAATGTGACCTTTGAAAATTGAAGAATGAAATTAACTAGATAAAGAAAATAGGGACAATTTAGATATTTTTTATTCTTTTGCTTGAATTTTATTCACTACTTTTGAAAATAAATATTTATCTACATCATTTATTGCAAAGTCAATTGTAGTAATAAATACTTGTCCAATTTTTTTTTTTATTTATTATATATTTTTTTTGGGGCTCAATCTGAGGTATAAAAGTATAGGCATGTCAAATCACAAAGTTCTCAATAATCAAAATATTTCATCTACCGGGGACTAGCTTTCGACTAGGTGAAAATCTTGGGATAAAGATTTATCTGTATCATTGATTATTGATTTTGTCTCGTGTTGTAAATGAGTTGAGTCGTCTCGTGAGATCGATCGGTGAGTCGCCTCGACCTCCACAAGCTCGGCTCAAGCCAAATCTCGTCAAATTGGATTCAAGCTCAGCTCGAGCGCGACAAAACAGTCGGGTTTAGTTTGAGCTCGACTCGTTTATACTCCCTAACTAATGGTGACAAGGAATAAAATTTGAGATATTTAGGTCGTTTCTTTTCGATTTTAAAACTAGTGTAAGTGAAACATTAAATTTTGGTATAACATAAAAAATGAGTATAATATTAATAACTAGACCGATTGAAATTTAGATTTTGCACTATAAACGAACGAATTTGTTATCCCTCAAGTTTACACTGATTTCACATTTTGTCCCCTATGTTCTCAAAAAATATATTTGGTCCTTGTTTAAAAAATCAACATTTTTAGTCTTTTTCGTTAATTTCGTTAGCACTAACGGAATCAAGCATGTGTTCATCACTACATTAATTGACGAACTAACGGTAAATTTACCAAAATGACCAAAAATGTTAAATTGCTGAAACACGAGGGAGTAAATGTATAGTTCTTGTGAACATGAGGGACCAAATATGGAATTGGTGCAAACTTGAGGGGTGAAAACTGTAATTTCCCCTATTTTTTGATTTGATGATTTTGTCTGATCAATATTTCAAGAAAATTAAAATTAGAAGAAAAAAAATTATTTTCCTCTATTTATAATACTTGAATTATTTAGTAGAAATATACGGTGAGCTAATTAATAATGAAAACACACACACACACACACACACAGTGAATTTGTCCACTTGCTGGCTTCCTTTAATAGAAATAAAACGCAATGATAGTAACTTATAAGAAGTATGTTAAAAGAGAGGACTGAAACAGCATATTATTTTAATAGAGGGGCAGCTGATGGATATGCCTATAAATACTATTATTTATATATATATATATATATATTGATGAATGAAGAAAATAAATAAATAAATAAAAAAGGATTAAATATGTGAGTTTTGGGCAATAAAAGTTAGTGGACAAATTAAGAAAGAGTAAGAAGCGAATATAGGGTTGAAAGACTGATTAGGAAAAAGAACTATGATATATGGTAGTAGGGGGGGTGGGGGGTGGGGGTGGGTCCCATGTGAAAGGTAAGGCTGTCCCTAAATCTATTGAAACTTTTATTAAAAAATGAGTACATCCAAATGCGTTTTCGATCTCTGATTGGCTGCTTTTTGTACCTTCTCTTACTACTGACATTGACATCTTTCTAACCTTGTACGGACCCCCTCCCTCCCTCCATTTTCTCTTTCTTTCTAATTTCTTACCTTCATACATATATACATATGATGTTGTGTATCTCTTCATCTGCCATGTATCTATATATATATGTGTGTGTGTGTGTATAGAACACAGCCATGCATGAACTCTTTGTTTCTCTCTCTTCATAATTATTATTATTAGTTCTTGGACTTGACTTAGACTTGGCCAAAACTAGCTACCCAAGAAAGAATTAGGGTGTTTTTTTTTTTATTTGATTTTATTTATTTATTTATTAATATATTATTATTTTTTTCTTTTGTTGCTGGGGTCTGAATAGGAAAAAAGAAAAGAATATACATAAATAGGAAGAAGCTAGTGTGTGTGTGTGTAAAAAAAGTGTGGAATCCCATCCCTCTCTCTCTCTGTTAAACCTTTGCTAATTCATAATAAGTAAGTCTTAAATAGAATTATTACTATTGTGTTAATACTTTTCAAGAAACTTACTTTCTCTCTCACGCACTAAAACACACATACACACACACACATATATCAGATTTGTATCTTCCCATTTTTAGGCCTATTTCATCTCTTACCTCCAACCAAAAGTCTCTCTGGGTTTTTGCCATATTTGTAATCATACCCCTCTCTCTCTCTCTTCTCTCTCTTCTTCTTTTTTTACCACACTCTTTTTCTCCTCTCATTTTCACATCACTCATTTTTGGCAAATTCTTACAATACTTTGCACAATCGCAGGTGATGATGATTCAAACATAAAACTATATATAAATATAACATATAATGCAATATTTCTATTTTCTGTTTTTTTTTTCTTAATCCTTTTGTTCATCCAAGAATCAATTTTTATCATCACCACAGCCCAGTTCTTGAAGATAAAAATCCAATCTTTAATTTCTTAAATCTTATTGAAAGAGGGTCTTTTTTTTTTCTCCAGTTTACACGCAGTTGAGTGTGAAAATGGTGAGAGGGAAGACACAGATGAGGCGTATAGAGAACGCAACAAGCAGACAAGTGACCTTCTCAAAGAGAAGAAATGGGCTGCTCAAGAAAGCATTTGAGCTTTCTGTCCTCTGTGATGCTGAGGTGGCACTCATAATCTTTTCCCCTAGAGGCAAACTCTATGAATTTGCTAGTTCCAGGTAATTTTTTTTATTACATCATTAGTATCTTCAAATAACTGTCATCAAAATTTTACACACACACACACACACACATATACATACATATAGATTCTTGTATGGATCTTTATCTCTTTGTCTTTTGCTGATGTTGGATTTGATATCTGAATGTGAAAAAGGTGCAATCTTTAGCATTATTAATGCATTGTTATATATGGGTTTTGTCTCTAAGATCATGATGGCATCTGTTCTTGAAAATCATGATTTTACAGATATATATGATTTGCTGCTTCCCTCTAATTATATATTTGGGATATGCATTAGTAGATTTCTTGCACAAGAATCCAGTACAAAGTTCTTGTCTTGATTTCATTATGGATTATATATATATAGATTAACTTCTTGAATTTGAGGGCTCATCTAAGATTAAAAAAAAAAAAACACACCAGCTTTTAGATTAAGTTCTTGTGTTAAGATAATTTTCAAGACTTGATTTTTATTTGAAGTCTGAAATAAAAACTTGATTGTATATAAAGAGAAGTGTTGAATGATCACAATTAAACTATATATATCTCAAATTCTCAATAAGTACTATAAGAAAACTATCTTTAAAATTAAATCAACTCTTCTATTCTTGAATTATGGTAAATTTAATCAAGACCCTTTCTAGCTAGAGCTAGTAGAGATCCCTATATATTATATATGTATATGTATGTATGTATATGTATGTGTGTGTGTGTGTGTGTGTGTGTGTGTGTGTGTGTGTGTGTGTGTGAGTCAAGGCAGTACCTAGTAAAGCATTTGTCTTTGATCAAGACACCATCCCTCTTCATGTATGTGTCTCCTTTTATGACATGTAGAATCTTTTTGTGCAACCAATGCTTGTACGAAGTTGGATATATATATTTTTGCATATACCAATAAAAATATTGTACCTCTCTATATATATATTTCAATAACTATTCAGTTAAGATGAACAAATTACAATATAAATAGCATTTTGCAAAATCCTAATTATCGATTTCTCGTTTTGTTCACATCGCAAAGTATATACATATCATACGGAGGGAGGTGTGTGGCATCGATGCATTGAGATAAAACATAAAATGCAACAAACAATTGATCTATAAATTTCAATTGTAACAAGGTTTAGGGTAATGTTAGTAATTAAATTAAAGTGGCGAAAAGAATTAATCGATCGGGGAGTGATGTCCCCTTGTCTTCTTCGGTTCTGTAGAACCTACCCACGTGGTGAAAGTTGTACGATCTTATCAGCAGTCTTCTTCTTCCCTATATTTATGTTGAAAGTTTTTAATTTTGTAATTGTTGTGATTTCTTTTGTTTTAAAACATAAGCCCCAAATTAGAGCTAGGGTTTTGACCTTGAACAAAGAATTGACCTTCCAATTTGTAATTGTAAGGAAATAAGTACAAGTAAATGTTATAGAAACTAAAGTTCTTAATTATTAGTGTATATATATATATATTATATATCAATATTTGTTGATTATCATGGGGGTGATATTATAGTTAATTAGATTAAATTATATGTTAATTAAAAATTAATGCATAACCATTTGATTTTTTTTTTCATATATTTAATTAGAAAATATCATCCTATTAATGGCTTCTTTTAAAGATTTATTCATTTCGAATAAATTGAGGATTAAATTGTATTTTGGTACGCGCATATATAAACTTCGCAGCATGCATGACACGATTGATCGATACCAAAAATATACGAAAGAGATTCAAGCTCACAAACCCCCCGAAGAACATAATATGCAGGTTATATTTTAATCCGATGTTCTTGAATTCCTCGTGTATATAAAAAAAAAAATTAGTGCATTTTTCACATGTCGATTGTTAACATGTGACCGAAAATTGCAGCAATTAAAGCACGAAGCAGCATGTATGATGAAAAAGATCGAGCAGCTTGAAGCATCGAAAAGGTCTGATTTTTTTTTATTTTTTTTTTAAATTTAATACAAACCTTGTTACACTTTTTAATTTGCTAGTAATTATCGAGAAAAATAAATAAATAATTAAATAAATCTGATATCTGATTATTTATATATACTTTTTAGAAAGCTACTTGGTGAAGGTTTAGGTGCATGCACCTTCGAAGAACTGCAGCAGATAGAACAGCAGCTCGAGCGCAGCGTCGGTACCATTCGTGCAAGAAAGGTATATATATATATATATATATATATATATATTTATATATATATATATATTACGGAATGTGATCGATAATTCATTTTATGTATTAATTTATTTGTGGATTCAGATGCAAGTATACAAGCAGCAGATTGAGCAGTTGAAAGAAAAGGTAATCTATATATGTGGTTTAAATTTATTACAATTAGAGTTGCAAGAAATATTGTGAAATAGGGTTTAAATTGCAAATCGATATTATCGAGCATCGTGTATAGATACTCGTCGACATGTATGTTTATATGCGCGTTTATATTGTCGTAAATTTTTGTGTTGTTTTAATTATGGCCAGGGGAAAGCCCTCGCTGCTGAAAATGCCATGCTGTGTGATAAGGTATTTTAATTTGCCCTCTTTGCTCCATTTTATTTTTAATTTATTGTCTTTGATCTTTACACAATATCCTTAAATTCAGTACGTAGTACGACGAGATCGAAGAAAATATTATGATTTTAAAACAAATATTGCTACATTAATTCATGAAGGAGGAATAATTATTTCTCCAACCTATGATTTAATGTATTCTTTTTTTTTTTTTTTTATTTATTCTTATTAATAGTTTGGACTCCAAAAACAACAACGGGGATCGAACGAAGAGAGAGCAATTGTGCCGTCTACAGAGATAAGTGAAGTTTCAGATGTCGAGACAGAATTGTTCATTGGCCCCCCCGAGACGAGGAACAAGCGTCCTTTCCAGAAATGAATTTTATTTAATTATATGTGAAAAAAATATATTAATTATCCGTTTTTTCGTTTCGCCTTCTGTAAGTTTTATATATAAGTATTTTTTCTACATTTGGCTTTACTATTTTCATTTTCAATTAATTAGTTCCTGCTACTTGGAATTGCAAATAAATTGCCTATTTTGGAGATGTGAATCATCACATTCTTCTTTGTTTTTTTTTTTGCTTGGAATATGTATGTATTGTTCATCAAGTTGGCAATTTATTTATGATCCTATGAGGAGCTATGTATTAAGTGTATCTATAGCTTCTCTTGATGTGTATCTATACATTGTTTTATGCACTTCAATTTTGTAATGTATTTGCGCTTCGGCAATGTTTCGTGTATCGACCGACACCTGTCGGATACTTTTTGGACCAATATTTTTTAAATGTATTTACCTAATACGTTTTGTATTAGGTAAATCACAGTATTTATGTTACTTATCTCTATTATATTTCTGGTTTTGTATTACTAATATATATAATATTATATGTGTATCCTTTGGTGTTTATATATTCACTTACGACATTAATTTTAAGGGTAAATTACGATCACCTCCATGAGGTTAAGTGTATTTACAAAACGAAATTGAGAGATTACATGCATCCCCTTGCAGTTTGTAAGTTTCTTACATTCACTCCCTACAAGAGGAGAGTGTAAATGTAAGAAATCTACAAATTGCAGGAGTGGATGTAATTATTGAAAATAGAGGGGTTTATTCGTAAATAGATTTTACTTTAGGAGGTGATTGTAATTTACCCTAATTTTAAATATCATTGGACCGAGGCACTAACATTGGGCCACACCCACGTGCATTTTAATGGATATTGTAAGCCTCAATTTCTATTTGGGCCTATGCCTCTGTATTTTCTAACTAATGATAAAGGCCCAACAAAAATAATGAATTGTCTAAATTTTTCTTAAATAAAAATTAAAAAAAGAAAACAATTAAATCATGATTTTTTTATTTTTTTTATTTCTTTCAATGATTAATTACATTTAATATATCGAACCCACCAGAAGGACGAATTTACCCTTGCAAAATATCACGTGGTACGTCCATGATTTAACATTCCGTCCAAAATTGCTGGAAAGTTGAATTTACGCGGCACTGAGCAACGAATTAACAAACTTAGGTAAAATCGTTTAAGTTTTGTGTTTAATTTTGGGGACAAAGTACAAAATGACCATTAGTTTAGGAGGCAAATTGCATTTTACAAATTTATATATTATAGGGTAAATTACAACCACCCCCTGAGGTATGGTCAAATTACGAAAAAACCCATGTTTGGATAATTACATCTATCCTCAACTATGAATCTTCTTACACCTCCATCTTTATGGTGTCAAATTCGACATAATCATCTAGATTATGTGGGATGTGCTCTAGTTTGTACTCGTTTTGTGTAAAAATATAGTTTCTAATGCTCCACGATCTGATATATACAAGTCAAAAAACACATCTTATGATCATCTTGCTTCAAAATGTGGAACTCAAATGGGATAAAACGTGTACAAAATTTATAATATTCCATACAATCAAAAATATTCCACTAAATTTGAAACCACAAGGGTGGACGTGTAAGAAAATTTAAAGTTGAGAGAAGGTTTTGTAATTAAACATGATCAGGTGAGTTTTGTAATAACCCAAACATGAGGGGAGTTTTTGTAATTTATCAATTCTCAGGATGGTGGTTGTAATTTACCCTATATTATATATAGATAAACAAAAGGGATTTGTGCAAATTTTAATTTGTTGATATAAAACTCATATTTAATTTTGTAAATGAAATTGAAAATATTTATCCAACTACAAACCCATCGCCACAACGATTTTCCGGCGATAGCACTCCGTCGAGTCTATATAGTTGAGTTCCTTGAGTGACGACCAGCTAGAGCTAGCGACGGGATGTGGCTAAGGAGCTCTACACTGCGAAGACTTGGTCGACGATTTGAAAATCTTCGTACGTATGAACACATTATAAATTCCCCGTTCGATTATGATCATTCGCGAAAAGATAATATTCAATCATTCTTAATATAATACTTCTTAGTAATTAATAACCTATATCATGTAACTTCTCGTTTCTCTTAGGGAAAAGGAAAAAAAAAAAAAAAAAAAAAAAAAAAGCACACAAAGCCATTTAAATATAATGGGGAAACTACAGATAAATCCCTAATCCAAAACTTGAAAAAGAAATAGAGCATGATATATATATATATATATAGGGTATATATAGATATATAAAAAGCAGGTCAAGGTCAAGCTGGTCAAGGTGAAAGTCAAAGGGTCCAGGCTTGGAAGAAATTATTGTCAAGATCCATGCTTCTTGGAGCTGATGACCCTTCTCCAATATCATAGTCATGATACCTGCATGCATTTCATATACATATACATTTATTTATTAATTAATTCTTTTTCATTATATTCTCAATTTTATTTATATATATCCAGACATATACATATACATATACATATACATACCCCATTTGCAGAACAGGTTGTGGTTCAATAGTGTCCACTTGTTGGGAAGGTGGCAGTTGGAGATGGAAGCCGCCACCTCCGGCGGCCGATTCGCCGGAGTTCCACGGGCAAGGAAGCCCTCTCATACCTTGTCCTTCTGCCTCAAGCTGCATATTTATTTAATTAGTTTACTAATTTAACATTAATATTTAATAGAACAAAGTAAATGTCAATAATTTCTATAAATTACAATAATATGAATTTGAGATTGATGTATACCGTTGACATTTCGAGTGAGACTCTGATCTTGAGTTGCTTGTTCATGTCTCCCAGCTGGCGCTCCTGTAATGCAAAATAATAATTAATTTATCAATAATCAATATATATTAATCAATAATAGAAGTAAATTAATCTTTATGTAAATATTATGGAAACTACTAATGTTTAAAATATATATATAATTTTTTTTTAAATAAAATCAATATCAATAAATACCTTTCTGCGTAGATCTTCCATTTGTTCCATCATAAGCTGTGTCTGCAATAATTAATTACACAGGCAAACCTTAATACTTGGTTCAAATAATTGTGGTTCAAGATTTGGGAAAATATTTATATATATATATATATATTAAAAGGGATAATATTATTAGTATATCTATAAATATAATAATAAATAAAAAAAGAATAAATAAAAAACAAAAAATACCTTCCTTTGCCTGGCTTGAACAAGGGCAAGTTCAAGCTGTTTTTCAAGATTTTGCAACTCCTTAATACTCAACGGTCCTAAATCTTCTCCCAGCAGATGCCTTTATTTCCCTCCCATCATTCATTTTTCACATCCATCACCATACATATATATATACATACATATATACATAACACATATCTATGTGTGTGTGTGTGTGTGTGAAAAAATAGTAATTAATTAATTTATTGAATAATAATAATGGGATATTGACCTTTGAGTTCTTTGCAGAGATTCATACTTGGCCTTCAATTTTGAAACCTCTTGGTACCAGCTCTATACATACATACATACATACATACATACATACATAAATATATATATTTTGTACACCAATAAAGAAATTCAATTATTAATTGATATAGATATGTATATATAGGTTAATTAATAATTGGAATATGAAAACTATATAAAAAATTAAACCTGTGTTTCTCTTTCAGCATTGGTTTCTTGAGGATTGAAAGAGCAACGTTGGTACCGTTCGAGTGTCTCCGCCGTGCTGCCGCCGTAAATAAATATATTTAATTATTAGTAAAAAAAAAGACTAAATAAACAAACTTGAATTCATTATAGGCTACATCATTTTTTTAAATGTAACAAATTAAAGATGTTAATTAAAGAGATATATATGTAATCACCTGGTTGCAGGTCACATTTCCAGTAACAAATATATGTAAGAATCTGAATCTGATTTTTTTTTTATTAATTAATTTTTTTTTATTTGTATAAAATATAACAAATTAATAATAATAATCATTACAATTGGAAAGAGTAAAGAAGATGATCTTTGCTGACAGTAATATTTTCAGCTAACAATGAATAATCAGACCAAATTCTTGACCTGAAAAACTCACCTTTTTCAGCTAACAATGGAGACAAACAATATTACGAAACTGACCCTATTTTTTTTTTTTTTTTTATATTTAAATGTTTCACCAATATATATACATATATCATATATGTATATGTGGTGGCCTTGCCAAATAAATAAATAAATAAGAGTCACAATTAATAAAAGATGAAAAGATTTCTGGATAAAGACTGGGTTTTTTCACATGCATGATGCAACCCTCTTCTGATCAGATTCAGACCCATTTTAATTTCTTCAATTTTCATTACAATAAAAATAAATACTGCGCAGATTGCACATAGTTAAGCGTGTATGTACGTATCTGCAATTTATATATGTAGATACCAGCAAAGAAACCACAAGATCTGAGGATGTAAGAGAAACAAGACAAAATTTGACACTGATTTTATTTAAGAAGTGTTATATCATTATTTAATTTTTGGTACCCCACTACAATTTGTGAAGCACATAAAAAAGTGTATGTGTGTGTGTCTAGAGAGAGAGAGAGAAGGAAGGAAGAAAAGAGGAGAGAGAAACCCTAGATCTTGCACAGAGGTCCAAGAAAGGGTTTCAAGAATAAGGAAGTTTTCTGATATTTTTAATTTCTGGATTCTCAGAAAAATTAACTCATGTAACGTGTCGATCCCTCATTGGAGATTCAAACACACAAGAGAGAAAAAAAAAAAGCATCAATCTTGATTCTTGAAGCAATAAACAAATGATAATATAAAAATACAATATTTAAATAAAATAAAATAAAAACTGCAACTCTTTAAGAAATCAGTTGGGTAACAGAAAAAACCCCAGTTTGATATGATCTGATCCCCAAAACACACTCTTTTCAACCTTTCAGAAAATTAAATAATAAATAAAAAAAAGTAAATCTTCTTTTGGAGTTTACAAGGTATTATGAACAAGGGCTAACATTTACCAGCAAACCAAATTTATTTTTAATATACATATATATATATATATATATATATATATATATAACTATACGCACACACACACACACAAATGACTGGATATTAATGAACACACACAAAACCCATATGTCTGAAATATGTATGCTTATGTAATAACCATACAGAGAGAGAGAGAGAGAGAGAGAGAGAGAGAGAGAGAGAGAGAGAGAGAGAGAGAGAGAGAGAACCTAGTACTGGCAAACTCATAGAGCTTTCCTCGGCTGGAGAAAATGATTAGAGCAACCTCAGCATCACAGAGAACAGAGAGTTCATAAGCTTTCTTGAGAAGACCATTTCTTCTCTTAGAGAAAGTCACCTGTCTGTTTATCTTATTCTCTATCCTCTTCAATTCCACTCTACCTCTCCCCATTTCCTTCTTCTTCTTATCTTCACTCTCTCTCTGTGGTATATATATATAT
>NW_012193538.1:766354-789083 GCF_000504015.1 Erythranthe guttata | reverse complement strand
AACTAAGGCAACCCCCTAGATATGGATAAATTACGAAAAAAATTGTTTGGGTAATTATATTCACTCCCTTCTTTTAATTTTTTTTACGAAAAAACCCCTCTTGTTTGGGGTACCGAAATTTCGATTACCAATTTAACATCCCTTAATTTACCTATAGAGAGGTATTTTTGTAAGATAATACATAGTTGAGGGGTGGCTGTAATTACCCAAACATAAGGGGAGTTTTCGTAATTTGACCATAACTCAGGGATTGGCTGTAATGAAAAATAAACATAAATTTAATATTTTTTTAACATGGACTGAATTTTAGTTATTTCTTATTTTTTAAATAGTGCCACTGAATATAATTATTAATCAATAGTAAATATTAAGGTAGGATGTTTTGTGTGGACAACAAACCAGAAAGAGTTGCTTCAGTCGTATGATCAAATCGATGCTACAAAATGGGACCTGATTTGATGTAAAAGGTGACACATTCACCTCTTCTTGTGTCAATCCATACGCCAAATCAATTTCAATTTATGTACCATTAAACATTTGTAATTAATTTTTATTTTATTTCGTTCTATTTTCCCCACCGAAATGACAATACATATTTATCGATCAACCAATATATTTCCGAACAACTTTTTTTAATGGCCGACAATTAATAATTAATAGGCTGATAATTTTAACCGACTCATATTAAAATTGGTCGATTTTGGTGATTTTCACAATTCACAATTCACATGCTTCTTGCAGAAAAAATAAAATTAAATCAAAAAAAATAAAGAAAGAAAAAGAATAGGCATGACTTTGGTAATATTCTTTATTTGAATTCATGGAAACCCCATAAGAAGCCCCATCTGCTGACTGAAATTTACCACAAATGAGGTGTAAATAGGAAATAAAGTTGATACAATAAACACTCAACAAAAAGAATGGTTGTCACATTTAAGACCGTAACACTTTAAACACACACACACATCTTTTCTACACGCAGCGATCGAGCCAGTATAGGGTCAGGGGGCCATGGACCCCCCAACATTTCTTAAATTTCTATTAATTTATATAAAAATATATTTTTTTCGTATAGAAAATTAGAAATACATTATGCCTAAATTTGATGATGGTTGATACTAGTGTATGTATATGTATGGATGGATGTATGGATGTATGTATGTAGAGAACCATCTTTAGTGGGCAATTGCTAGGCTGTGGTAGTAGTTAGGGGTTTCTATTTATGGAAATATTTTAATGGTCCAACTTGGAAGTGTAATTGCACTTTTTCCAATTTTAGTAAGCCTTCTTTATCAGCTGAGCTTTCACCATTTATTTTTTAACTAATGATAAAATGCCCTAATTGTACCTTCTCTCGTGATTTTTTTCGGTGGGGACCAACTCAAATAATTTCATTTCTATTATCTATATAATATTTTCCCAAATTTATTTAGAAGAGATTTTTATTTATCTTTGACTTTTTATTGCAAAATTTATTTTGCTAATATATATACAATTAAGTGCATTTTTTGAAATATAGTTTTTGAGTGACTTTCACAGTCAACCATACAAGTGCACTGAATAAACTTACACTCTCGTATAATAGGTTGCAAACCATACGAGATACGTAATCATGTGTGTCAAACTCAACCTATCGATCGAGTCAAGGGGTACCGAATTTGGATCAATTGATACAAGTTCAATTACTCCGACCGCTAGGCCGGTCATCGCTTGCGGGATAGTTTTTCGAGTGACTTACGTGCACTGATTCAGACCATGGGACAAGTTATAGAACCAAACTCCAACATGTTTAGACAGATTGAAAATTTCAAAAAAAAAAAATTATTTTATTTTCTCTTTTTTGCATAAACTAAAGAACGAATATTGTACAATATTTAAAGAACTTGGAAATTTAATGAATTGTAAAAAATAAAGAGAAACAAAGCAAACAGAATAAAATATGCGTTGCCTTCAACAACCAGTTTTAAAAGCAAACTTAAATACATATGCTCCATATTAAAATTTGTGTCACAATTACCGTTTTACCCTCAATGCACTTGCAGGACAAAAAAATATCTTGTATTATTGAGTACCAATTTAAACACACGTACACTTAGGTGCACCTACACACATATATTATATTATACACTGTACGGAATATCGCAATAAAGATCGATACATTAACCAATTTTTGGGCGGGTATGAGGATTAATGCAAAATGTTACACTGGGTCCCTAAGTACTAATTCACACTTGAGTTATAACGTGATTTTACAAGACACGATCCAGAATGAAAGCATAGCAGTGAGCAAGAAGCAGAAACCGAGATGTTATAGTAATGCAAGCCAAACAAAAATTGCACGATATACATATAAAAGATTTTTCCAGCAAAATATTGACATAATCGACCAAGCAATAAATAAATAAATAAAAAACCCTAATAAGTTATGACGACAACCGACGGCAACAAAGGAATATACAAAATAAATAAAAGAAGTTGCTAATTAGGAACATAGGGATGGAACAAAGTGACACAGGGATTAGGGTCATACTGCATGATTTCTGCTGCGCGTTCAAACTCTTCTCGCAGAACCCTAATGCTATACTTGTCGACCACTCTGCCAAGATCGTGAGATACTTCAAACGGATCCTCAATGCATATCAAGTGACGATCGTTGCCAACTCTCCTAGTCCAGTCTTTAGTTCTTTTGCTGTATTTCAAAAATGTTAGAGAGAGAAAGAGATATAGAGAGGAGAGAGAGAGAGTGTGTGTGTGTGTGTGCATCGAGCAATTGTTTATTTGTTTCTCACCTGAGTGTGCTTCCTGTACGAACAGATACAACGTCGGTTGCATAATCGTGACAATAGGCCCAATAATGGAAGAAGGCCCATACTAAATGAGCAATGCTTTCCCCATTACGGGACCCGAAATTGCCAAGCTTTTCCACTTGATCGAAATAAGCACATTCGACATTGTCTACGTTCCTGAAGTATGTAATATTCATTGCCTGTCAAAGAAAAGGAACAGCAATTTAAAAAAAGAAAAAAGCAATTAGACGTGATTTTTTACCAGATAACTCTGCACAAAGAATTTAAGCGCAGTTTATTATTACATACCTGCAAGCATGGAAGAATGGCAGGTCTACGCTGTTGTAAGAAATGAATGCACATTAACACATACCTGAAATAATATTTGGATATTATATTAGCAAAAAAAATTAAATAAAAACTCATAGGTTGGAATACAAGACAAGATAATTGGTTTGGTTTAGATACTCACGCATAGCTCGAGAGTGTTCCTTGGTAAGTTTCATTGACTCCACGTGATTTAGCCCAGTGTTTCACGATAAACGCCAGCTGGCGGAGTCTTACATCTATCCGTGCATAATCATAAAGAAGCTTCGTGTTTACAACAGCCAACATATTGTTCACACAAATGTCGCATGAAATACCAGTAACTGGATCCATGAGTTTCACAACAGGAACTCGTGCACGCGTAAGAGCCTGAAAAACGAAACATGAAACTCCATACTTCATTTATACGACAAAGATGATAAAATATAAAATTTTAAGTGAAATTGGCAGCCGTTATTATTCACCTGCACATTTTGTAGATTGTCTGACTGCAATATATCTGCGAGCTTTAGGACCACCTCGGACTTCTCATTATTCCCAAGTTCTATGGCAAGGCAAACATCAAGATCACTTTTTGAAAAGCCGAATGAATTGGCACATGATCCATAAAGATATAATCGTGCGTCGGGCCACTCTTTGGCAACGAGCTTTTCCAATACAGTTAACAATTGTTTTTGCTTGACCCTTTCTTCATCAGCTGGGATTAACGACTCAAACACTGTCAGAAACTGAGAGTTGAATCTATCTATGTCCTTTCGACATGCTGTCTGCATTTTAACATGTCTCATCCTTTGACCCATTATCCACTGTCCTCTCTGGTCGGACCTATATTCCTGATCAAAAGGAGCAAATTTGGAATATCAATCGAGAGAAGTTCACATCCACACAAATGTCTGTCGGACATAATCTTCAAAGCTTTAGATAAGGAAAAGAAAATGTATCTAAAGCTTAATTGTTTAAACAAGTCTAGAAAGAATAATGGCAATTAGCACTACAGAATTATAGTGGGAACTTAGACATAAATTATTAATATAGCTGCATAAAATTTTTTAATTCTGATTTTGAAAAATTATCAGAAGTTGAGATAAACATAAGAACCTACAACTTTCATTCCAAATCTTTGGCATAAAACTGAAGACAGAAAATCACTAGTTTAATCAGTTAAGGGTTTTTATCTTTTCATCAAATAGAAACCAGTTCAATTACAAAAGAATATGAAAACGCAATTACGCTAGGTCCATAAAGAAAAAAATTATGTTTTGCACAAACATATATAAGATAGTCACTCACTCAAGTCAAAATCGAAGAAAATGACAAAGGACAGACCACAAAAAGAAACAGTTAATTCCTTTATTAATCATATGTTGGGCAGTGGGCCCACATTCCAGGCCAGTGAGGACAACGCAATTTTAGATGAACCGATCTCGACTTACAGATGCTAATGTCGCCAAGTAACAAATACATCCAAGCATATATTTTTACAGTTCCATAGCAGGTTAATTCGGCTGTACTATTCAGAGAGAAATTGAAAGGTTTAACTATACTGTCACTCATCAAATCCAACTCCATACATTAAATCAATAGATTAATTCATTTAGTCTAATTACACGAATGACATTATTAACTTCAAGGTAAGGTACTCGTATTCAATATTTGCTTATGTAAAATCCGAGGCAACAAATTAGTGATTTCAATTCTTTGGCATTTTATCCACTGATGTAGGTCAAATTCTCTCTATCTCTCTCTTGAATTCTTGTAATTCAAACATCAAATTAGTTACAACTTTGGATTTAATCTATCTCAACATTATGTCATGTATAACAGATAATAATTCCTGATTGCCAGTATTAACTAATGCTTCCAAAATCAATAATTCCCAAATCTGTATCACAACAGGATTTACCATTTTTCACTTCCCAGTTGCTATTTAAAACTCTTACATTTTTTGAGCATTCCACCCAAGCAAATAATTACTACCATTCACCTGATTAAATGCCTCAAGAAACCACTAATGGGTCCCGATTTAAGTTAACCATTAGATCTACTAAAACTTGTTCTATTTCAATCAAGAAAACCAGTTTCTCACCATAAACATATACACAATGAAAATTACCTTGTCGTGAGGGTTCTTCTTTTTATCACTCGTCTCACCGGATTCCTCTTCAATTCCTAGAGAGCCCATTTGATCCTCAATACCATTCATCTTACTCTGCGCACGATCTCCTTGATTCTTATTATTCTGCCCACCAAATCTCAATTCTTTACCTTTTCCACCATCCTCAACATGAATTCCCATCATAGAACCAGGCGAATTAATCGGATTACTCACCCCGCCATTCTTGTACGAACCACCCGAATTTCCTTTACCTTTATCCACATAATTATCCGGATTCCTCGTTACATAGCCATGCTCTCGGTTCCCCACATTCTTCATGTTGTTACTTGAAAATCCAGGGGGAGCCAACGCCCTGTGACTCCCATTATCTCCTTGATTTCTCCTCTCGTTACCACTCGAATTTCCTCGTGAATTTCCGTTGACCTCGTTCACCGGAAACCTGTTCATTCTCCTATCCATACCCAAAACCTCCTCCAAATAAGAGTTCCCAAGTTTGTCCATTGGATGTAAGCTCTGGTGCAGAACATCTCCAGCGTCAGTTTGCAGAATATCGCGATTCAGAGACCCGAAGATGAGATGATTCTGCTCCCGCTGGTGTTGAGCAACGCTTGGCGTGGCAATTTCTCCAAAAACCCCTAATCTCCTTGCGTCTTCACCCAGTGGGATGCGATTGGACTGAAGCTGCTGATGCGCGGCGGCGCTAGGCCTGGAATTGTCTCCGTAAGGCGCCAATTTCCTTGCATCTTCACCCGGCGAGATGCGATTCGACTGGAGATTAAATTGGTGGGGAGCGTAATTGAGTTCCCCAGGTGGTGGTGGGGAGGGGAAATCAGGGTTTAAATTAGGGCGAGCGATAGGGTTTTGCTGGAAGTACTGATGCGGGGCGAAAGGAGGGACCGGTGAGTGTTTCCACTGGCGGAACTGGAGATCGGTGCCGTTGGACGGGAAGCCGCCCTGCGGAAGCGGGAAGGTCGGGACAGTGGGGCCCACCGCCGCGACGGCCGGGTCCTGCGAGAATATATCTGGAGTCTGCTGCTGAGACGGAGGAGTAAGATGGCTGAAGTTGGGTGGGTTGCGGAGGAGTTGGAGGAGGAAATCCCCGCCACTCGCCGGCGGCGCGTCGCCTCCTCGGGCATTCATGGTGGGGAAATTATTGAACACAGACGCGGATCCAACTATCTTATATGTACTGTGTATTAATTACTAATTAGTCTTTCAAAATTACTTACTTATTTATTTATTTATTTAAGTTTTATGGAATTATAAATAAATTAAATTTGCACATATAGGTATGGGACAACTATTTAAATACAAAATAAAGAATGTGTTTGATACCAATAAAAGTTCTAGTATGTCTAGAATGTTGTAAAATTAATAAGTGAAAAAAAAAAGGAGTAAATTGAAATAAAAATTAAATTTGAAGACTTTTAGCAAATTCCAATAATAAATAAATTGAAATAACTATGGGAATTGGTAAAGCAATTTGAATAGATTGATATTTATATCGTTGTTATTTTATCTTTCTTTCTTATTTATTTTGCGACTATAGATAAAATTTAAAAGATTGGTTGGAATTCTAAAAAATAAATAAAAACAATATCCTGTATTAAGTGAGAAAAAAAAAATCAAAGTAACTTTTTTTTACATAATTGATTCGATTCAGAAGTTGATCCAGACCTAAAATCCAATTTCCAAAGAGGTCCAATAAGGCATGGCAGCCCAATAAGATTAGTAAAGCCCAGAGAGACGAGCATCTTGGCCCAATGCGCCTAGAAGGAAACCGATAGACTAGTTGCCGATCGTGCTACACTCTGTCGACTATACCGACCTCAATCTCAGCTCCGGTAAGAAGCGCGTTTATTGCTCTGACAAGCGCCAATGACAACAGGTCAATGGCATTTAATGATGAAATAACCGATGACATAGGCCGGAAAGCTCGAGACTGCCATAATGCCAAGATGAGTGGCTCGAATAAGGATGAGAATGGACCTTATTAACATGGAACGTGCGACGAGTTGACATGAAAAGTGAGGCGACATGCTTTCAGCCCAGTTCTTGAGGGACTCTTCGCAACCAGCGAAAGGTAAATATAAGTAAGAACTCACTACTGCCTATGGAATGGGGAGCTCTGATTCGTATGCATAACACATTCTCTCACCTTACCAAAATGGTATATCTTTTGAAAACACTATATTTGATGCCTACTGATTTGATCGTCGTACTGCTTACTCTTAATTCTTTCTTTTGTAGTTCGGTCGGAGTTCACCGAGACCTTCCGTCAAACGTCTGACTCCACAAAAGAATCCCACGTCATCGGACGAATCAATATTGATGTATAACGATATGAGCATAAGTATTATAAATGTATTTTATACATCATTTCAATTCCCAAATATGAATATCTGAAATTGAAATTAAAAGGAAGTGTTACCAAGTAAAAAACTTCCACCTTTAATCGAAAAAAAATAGAAACCAAATAAATCAAACAAATAGTTTGATAAAATTAAGAATGGCAATAGTTCTCTTGGAGTCAATCATATCAATCCCATGGAAGCCCACGTCATCAAACCGGGCCTCAACCGTCACCCCTTGCTTCTTCAGCATTTCGACAAAATCTTGCTGCCGGTCGATCAACGGGTCGCCGCCGTACCCTATCACCAAGCACCGCCCCACATTCTTCACCTTCTCCTCCGCCGCCAACGGATTACAGTACCGGTGGTCCCGATCACTTCCGACCGGCAACGCCAGCTCCCACAGCAAATCCTGAACCGGCAGCGGGAAATACTGATCGTCGGCCCGGTTTAGCTCACTCCCGGTCCGCCGGTTCGATCCGAAAAACGGCTGGTTGAGTATTGTTCCGGCGATTTTCAGCGGTTGCAGCTCCGCCTGCTGCATCCGCATCGCGGCGTTGAAGGCGATGTTGGCCCCGCAGCTGGCGCCGTATAGGTAGCATCTGGAGAAGTCGCCGTAGTCCGTGATCCACTGATCTCCGGCGACTGGATCCGCCGCCTGGTTCCTGACCCAGAAGACGGCGTCCGCCGCGTCATCGTATTGCGCGGGGAGGCGGCTCTCCGGGGCGAGGCGGAACTCGACGGAGACGACGATGGCGGGGACTTCGGAGGAGATGCAGTTGCTGCTCTCGTGGACGGCGGTGTCGGCCACGCTGGTGCTGATCCAGCCGCCGCCGTGGAAGAAGAAGATGATGGGGAGGCGCGCGACGGAGTTGTCGTTGGAAGGGAGTTTGGCGGGGAGGTAGATTCGCATCCACGTTTTCTTGTCGGCGTTTAGGGTGACGTCTTTGCTGAGGACAGCGTGGGCGGAGGGATTTTGTGGGGATTCTCCGGTGGCGGCGGAGGTGGGGAGCTTGTGGTGGCGCGTGAGTGAGCCGTCGGGGTTCAGGGAAATTCGGAGATGTTCGTATGGATCGAGTTTTGACATTGTTTTATGTTTTTACAACACAAGAACTGCAATGAACTCTTTGAAGGTTTATTTATTTTTTTATTTTTATTTATTATTTTATTTTTTAAATATTTTTCTCCAAAAATATTAATTAAGAGGCCATCCTTAAAAATAGTTGTTCAAAGGATTGTTGACAACATTTGAGGAGAATTTGTTAAGCATTTTTTAACACGTTCCGATCTAATTCCAATCTAATTACATTCTGTAGAATTTTGTTCGCCTTTTCAAAACTAACATCCTTTACTAATATTTTTAAACTCGAATTTATCATACATGCCTTATATCAAATGTAATTTATAAAAGACATATAAATATGATCAAAATATTATTATCGTTAATCATATCGCCATCAATTACTTCTTTTATACGAGCCGATTTTGAAATACCATATGACTTGCTTATACACAATTACAAATACTTTATATGTATGGTCACTTTTTAAAAAAATATTTTTTGTTTCATATTATAAGTCGATATTGTATTAATTTTTTTCTTTCTATTTTAACATTATTAATTCAACTCTAAATATTAATGTCTCTTATAAATCAATAACCGATAAATATTATTTTAGTATTTTTTTATGTATTTTATCTTAAAATTAACCTAATTATTGAGTTTTTAAATATTTGTACAAAGGTAAAAATGAGACATAGGCGAGAATAAATTTGAAAGGAGGAGAGTATGTGGTAGAAACATATTAATATTAACATGTTACGTTTCAAAAAAAATATTTTGATATACAAACTTATTTGAGGGGTGGAGGTAGGAGGGATTTCTTAGTTTTTTATGTCGTCTTTCACAACTTATCGAGATCGGAGCGATGGCGGCGACGGCGGAACGAGAACTTTAGATCTGACGGCTTGGACATCAATGTTGAGCGAGTGGAGATGCGATATGAGCGCGTCCTTGAGGCTGTTCCTAAAGTCACCGGCTCATGCTATGCTTTTCAATGGTGGGTGGTGGAGGCTACGATGGAGTGGTTCTTGCATGCACCATGGATTTATCCAGGAGAGATAAAAAAGAAATGGAATGGGGTATGGAGAGAACGACATAAATCAGAGAAAAGAAGATGGAGGCGATTGGTTGCCTAATAAAATCAGGATAGATGCGAAATAATATAGTATTAAGGGCAAATTAGATATTATTCATAACAGTTTTGAAAAGAATAATTAAATTTAATAATTAAGGGGTTGACTAATATTGAAAAAATGAGTTATCTCCACTCTAATATATGTAAATAATGTGGGTTTTTTTTCACTAATTATCCCTAAAATTCTGTATGGGTTATAGACTATGTATCTAGTCAATCCATGAACGTATTTATTGTACGTGTTGGGAACTTGAAATAATAGGCTTTTGACTTCACGTGCCACGTACCATTTTTAATTTTAGTAACATATCGTAAAAAATAATTAAAAAAAAAAAAAAGAATAAATAGAAATCCCAGATAAGATAATTTCATATTTATTGCTGCAGGGAATTGAAACTCATCCAAAACCCTGAATTCCACACTTGGCTAGGTTCAATTTACTATCAATTTAGAATTAAATACTCATAGTTGTAACATAATTATTTAATGGGCAAATTACCAAAACCCCCCTGAGGTAAGGCTGAATAACGAAAATCCCCCCCTTGTTTGCGTAATTACGAAAATCCCCCTTGACTAACGGTTGACCAATTTTTTTTAACAGAAAACGTGAAAAGTCTATTATACCCTTCTGTTAAATATGTAAAAAATAAAAGAAAAAAAACAAATTACGAAAACCCCCCTGAGGTAAGGCGTAATTACGAAAATCCCCCTCAATGGAATATTATGATTTATTTGTATTTAATATATACTTTTTACATTTCGTTTGTTTAAAATTGAAATATAATTAAACAAATATTAAAAATTATTAAAAATATTTTTACCGTAAAATAAGAAATACGAGAATATTTCAAAAATATGTAAACTCGTTTTGATTGAATAAAAAAATATAAAATATATAAAAAAAAAATACAAAACAAGTAAAAAAAATTATGTTACAAGATATGTTTAATTATTTTATATATTCTTTTTGTATATTTTTAATAATTATAAAATGAAGAAATACGTTATAGTTTTAAAATTAAAATAACTACGTTTTTTAAGTATTATAAGCCCCCCTACGGTGTTACTTTTGACGAAAAAATATAATAAAACATTGACAATTACCATAATATTAAAAAAACTATTAAAAATATTTGTAGCATAAAATAAGAAATACGAGAGTATTTCAAAAATACGTAACCTCGATTTTTTTGAATAAAAAAATATATAAAATATTTAAAAAAGAAATAAAAACTTTTAATGTTATCTTTAATTATTTTATATACATTTTATCTTTTTAATAATTATAAAATGAAGAAATACATTATAGTTTTAAAATTAAAATAACTACATTTTTTAAATACATTACAATTTACCCCCTAAGTAATTAATATGCTTACAATTACCCCTCAAGGGCAAGAATGTCATTTTCGGAGGAATATTCCATGGAATCAAAAAGATTCCGTCAGAAGTAACACCGTAGGGGGAATTTGTAAGATGACAACATACCTCAGGGGGATTTTCGTAATTACGCAAACAAGGGGGGGGATTTTCGTTATTCAGCCTTACCTCAGGGGGGTTTTGGTAATTTGCCCTTATTTAATTGCATGACACGACACGATCATGGAAAAAAATCGTGCTGATGTCAAGTGCTACACTTCCCAATGTTTCATTTTCCAAAACCCCATATTCATATTTAATCTAATTTTTAATTATCAATGGCTCAATATTATGATCTATTGATATTTTTATTTTTTTTGGCTAATAAAAAGGACCAAGTCCACATAAATAAGGAAGAAACAAATTATATGTGCGGTTTGTAAGCTATTATACCAGAAGTGGATTTACCTAACATATTTAAATGAATGGCTGCGAATTCTTTTATTACTATTCTCTTCGTTCCCTATTAAGTGTCGTTTTTGGCTTTGCACAAGGATTAAGAAGCTCAATAAATGTGTCTTGATTTTAGGTAAAATATATTAGATAGACTAAAATAACTTTGATTATTTAATGATGTGATAAGAGAGAGTTAATACTTATAGTTGAATTAATAAGGTTAAAACAGGAAAAAAATGCATTTAATGCAGTATTGGAAATCTAAAATGACTGATAACATGGAACAAAATTATTTTTAAAAAAGGACAGTTATTGTGGAACAATGGGAGTAATAAACAGAAAAAAAACTGTACGGTTTCTATAAATACTCACATAACTCTTACTCCATTAGTTCCTATACGTCTTCTTCCACACGATAGACGTAAATGCTAACCATGTTACAAATTCGATTCAATGACTATTGACAAAGAAATTCGAATTTTGGTCAATTGTAAAAAAATCACTTTTTCCGACCATTAGATCGACACGATGTACAAGTTCAAATGCATGTTACCTACAATGTGGTTTCCCCAATATTTTATATTCAACTTTGGATCTAAAGTAGTAGTATAATTGGTGGCCAAATTGGCCCACAAATTACAATAATGACCTTGCCCATTAACAATGAAAAAATTACTTTAAAACTAGTCTTGTTAAATTTTAATTTTCAGTAATTAAATTTCAAACTATTGGCCTTTTAATGAACTTCAACTAATTAATTTATTGATAATATCTTGGTTTCCCTCAAGATAGCAAAGTACAAACAAAACTGCACCGCGTACAACCTTATCCATATTCTAAAAAAGGAAAGAACAAAAAAAAAAAGAACAAATTAGATTACGTCATCATCATCACTCGGAAGCATGGCCGGAATAAGAAACCCCAACCGGCATCTTCTCCCGAATTCCGGCGGCGGCGGGTACATCGTTGACGAACCACTTGATGTCATTATACAGCAGCTGCGCCTCCGCCTTGTTCTGCAGCTCAATCCCATGAAACCCGCCTTGCTTGAACCGGGAATAAACCTTCACATTACACTTCTTCAAGAACTGGACCAACTGAACCGACCGGTCAACTAACGGGTCGCCGTAGTCGCCTTTTACGTACACCTTCGGCAGATCGTAGATCCGACCCATACACTTTTGGAATATAACCGGGTTGCAGTACTCGTGGTTCCGGCCCGCGTTTTTCGGGAGGGCTAGTGTCCAGAGCACGTCGTTCACGTACAGAGCAACGTACGGGTCGTCCTTCAGCCGGAGCTCCGACTGGGTCCTCTGCACGCCGCCGAAGAAGGCCTGGTTCAGGAGGAGGCCTTTGATCTGGAGAGGGTGGAGGTTGAGATCGAACGCCCGGAGGGCGGCGTTGTAGGCGATGTTGGCGCCGGCGCTGCTGCCGAGGAGGTGGACGTTTTTGAAGTCGGCGTACTCCAGCCACGGGTCACGGCCGCCGATCTCGAGGGACTGGTTCTTGACCCAGATTAAGGCGTTGACGGCGTCCTCGTAGGCGGCGGGGAGGCGGTTCTCCGGGGCGAGGCGGTACTCGACGGAGACGACGACGGCGGGGAGCTGGGATGCGATGTCGTTGCAGAAGTTGTGGAAGATGACGGTGGTGGCGCTGAAGAGGACGAAGTCGCCGCCGTGGAAGTAGATGATCAAGGGGAGCTTCTTGTTCTTCGGTGGGTTCGTCGGAATGTAGAGGCGGACGTAGGCTTTGGAGGAGGCGGTGAGCTGGATGTCCTGCGAGAGTGCAATCGGGGCGGGTGTGGTGGTGCCGTCGTCGTACGGAGTCGGGTCAACCATCGGAATCTGGATGGTCCGGTTCAAAGAGGTGCCGTCTTTGTTCCATGAGATTCCTAACACCTTAAAAGCATCTTGCCAGGTTTTTTGCTGGCCGTCGATTTGCCGCCATGAAAGGGAGATGATGAAGAAGAACAGAAGAAGAGCGTTGACTATGGGTTTCGCCATTGCTGGAACTGTACTGTACTGTAGGGTTTCAGTACTGAAACTAATATGTATATATAAAGACAAATATTACGACAAATTAAAATGTAATTAAATATTTAAATTCAATGTATTTAGATATTATTTTTTATAATACTATTTCTTTATAGATTATTCATGGGCTTGATTTTCTTGGGCTCTAAAAGGTGAAAGAATTAATTTTGTGTTGTTTCCTTTTCTTATGGGCCTAGGTGTTCGTTATATTTTCAAATAATAGGATAGATTATTTATAGTTGTGGAAATTAGAACGAAATTATCGAATTTCAATTTTGAACGATATTTTTTATCTTGAATTCTACTTTCGAATTTTTTTTAATGTTTTGAGAATGGTGGTTCTAATTAGGCTCGTTCGATTTCCATCGTAGCTAGTAATTTCAAGTGTCATGTTTTATCAGGTTAGATCTTTTGATCTGCTTTGGATTATGTTTTATATTGAGTGGGATCTGCAAAAGAAAGGAAACGTTCGGATTTAAGCGGGAGTTAGCATTCCGACGGCCAAGTCAGTGATGTCTCTAAAAATGAATTTTCTCACAACTCGTAAATGTTAGGGTTCGTGTTTCGTACCTTGCATGGCTTGTGCTGCTTTAGTGTTTTGTAGGGGAATGAATTGACGTCAAACCCCCATCTTTAATTTAGTTATCTAGTAAAATATCTCCGCATTTCAAATTACCCTTTGATTACATTTACTATGTCCCTTCAATTGAATAGTGAAGTAGCCGCACATGCCAAAACCAACAAATATTTTGTGAACAAGTCAGTTGATTGGACGTACGTACATTAAATGTTGTCACGTGGCTTAGAGCAACTCCATCAGTTGTGCTAAAATTTATCACTTGTTATCAAATTATACACACCGAACAGTGTTTTAGCACACCACTTTTTCTGACTCACTCCAGGAGTGGTTGTTTATATTCTAAACATCACTTGATTTTGCCATTTCATCCCCTTGGTGTTTCAAGTTTGACAAGCCAAATTTATAATATGTCATGTGGTCTATAATATAAAAGAGCTGTTGGAGCTCCAATTTTCGGTAAAAGTTGTAAAATATGCTGAAATGCAGAATATATCACAAATGATGGAGTTGCTCTAGGCAGCTGAATCTCTTGCTATATGTTGGTCGATCATTCTCTCGATACCGAATTTATCCAAGCCAGACATTTGCCTTGCTCGTGGGATTTTTACTCCCGAACGCCTGGTTTCGTGGAATATTAAAGGCAACCGCTTTATGTGGGCTTCGTCTCCTCTAAAGGGCACTCGTTGAGCCGGACCTGCTTAATGGGCCAGATCAATTGAATTGATCCAGAATTCCAGATGAATGTTATTTTGAAATATATATATTAATAAATAAAAAATCGATTTATGACATAAGCTCAAAAACTAGTACAATTCTTTGAGTAGTGGCCAACCAAAAACGTCACTGTGTCCCTTCTCTACAATAAGATGATAAACATTTGAATTATTGCCTTATTGTCATTGACACCTTTTCAAATTTGAATGATGATTCTGATATAATCATTCATTTATTTTAAGAAAAAAAAACGTGATTAAATTGTAATTTGCAATTGTTGCATCACTATTTTCATTACCTTTCATAAAGTAATATTTTAAAATTGTCGTAAACAAAAAAACAAAAAAAAAAAACTTTTTTTTAAGCTTATAATCTGTTTTTAGTTCCTTGTAAAATCAAATTTTGCCTTTATTTCTTATAAAATAAGTTGTTTTAAGTTATTTCAAAAATATCATTGTACCTATTTTGTCTATTTAAATTGAATTTAATGTAGGGCTATAAATGAGATAAGCCGACTAGCGAGCTTGACAGGTGAATTTAACAAAAGTTCGAACTCGATTTCGAAATATCTAAATGCAGAAATGTATATCTATATTGTCGGATGGGAGTGATGAGTGTGGACCCACTTTCCATTTGTTGAATTATACTAAATCACTTTTACTTCTTTAATTATTTGTTTTTCAAAATACAGCTATTATCAATTTAAAATACTTGAATGCCCAAAAAAACAAAAAACAAAAAACAAAAAAGGCCAATTTTATTATTATTCTGCCCTTCTCCATTATTCAAGGTACAAACTAAAAAAAAAAGAAAAAAAAAAAAAAAAAAGAAAAAGGCAGAAACTCGTGATGTACGTAAACAAACAGATAGATAAGTTACATCACTGCGAAGCATGGCCGGAGTAAGAAACTCCCTCCGGCAGCTTCTCCTGAACTCCGGTACCGGCTTCGTTGACAAACCACTTGATATCATCGTACAGCAGCTGAGCCTCTGTCGTGTTCGAGAGCTCGATCCCATGATACCCACCTTGTTTGAACCGGTAGTAAACCGTAACCCGGCAAGACTGTAGATACTGTGCCAACAGAACCGACCGGTCAACTAACGGGTCGCCGTAGTCACCCTTCACGTACACCTTCGGTAGCCGGTAAACCCGGCCCAGGTATGTTCCGCCGGAGATCGGGTTGCAGAACTCGTGGTCCCGGTTCGCGTTCTTCGGCAACGCCAGCGTCCAGAGAACGTCGTTCACGTACAGTGCCACGTAGGGGTCGTCTTTCAGGCGGGTCTCCGATGAGGTTCTTTTAACGCCGCCGAAGTAGCCCTGGTTCATGAGCAGGCCCTGGAATTTGAGTGGCCGGAAATCGAAGTCGAGTGCCCGGAGTGCCACGTGGTAGGCGATGTTGGCGCCGGCGCTGGAACCGAGGTAGTAGACTTTTGTGAAGTCGGCGTACTCCATCCAGGGGTCGCGGCCGCCGATCCCGAGGGACTGGTTCCTCACCCAGAAGAGGGCGTTGAGCGCGTCGTCGTACGCGGCGGGGAGGCGGTTCTCCGGGGCGAGGCGGTACTCGACGGAGACGACGACGGCGGGGAGCTGGGATGCGATCTGGTTGCAGAAGTTGTGGAAGATGACGGTGGTGGCGCTGAAGAGGACGAAGTCGCCGCCGTGGAAGTAGATGATCAACGGCAGCTTCTTGTTCTTAGGTGGGTTCGTCGGAATGTAGAGGCGGACGTAGGCTTTGGAGGAGGCGGTGAGCTGGATGTCCTGTGAGAGGGCTATCGGTGCGGGTGTGGTGGTCCCGTCGTCGTACGGAGTCGGGTCGACCATCGGAATCTGGATGGTCCGGTTCAAACTGGTTCCGTCT
This sequence comes from Erythranthe guttata, assembly GCF_000504015.1. The sequence goes on along the minus strand of NW_012193538.1, from coordinate 772,304 downwards.
TTGTTCCATGCGATTCCCAACACCTTAAAAGCATCTTGCCATGTTTGTTGGCCGTCGATTTTCTGCCATGAAAGAGAGATGAAGAAGAAGAACACAAGAAGTTTGTGAACTGGTTTCAGCATTGCTGCAAATTTCAGGAGGAAGAAGATGAAGTGGAGTGGTGTTGAGAAATGAAACTAACTGTAGTTTATATAGAGGAGCGATTATTATTATGCTATTAATATTATTATTTATTTATTATTATTATTATTATTTGTGTTTTGGTAGATACAAAAGGTTGGAAGTGACGTGTCCACACTAAATAAATAAATTATATTATACATATGTAATATTACAAAATTTTGTATTACGTACATGTTTTGCAGTATATTGATATGTTATATATTTTAAATTTTTAATTATTAATAAAATGATAAATTAGAACATGAATTGGTATATTGTATTCTATGAGTAATTCGTGATTTAATTGTAAAGGGCAAAGGATTTGAGTCTAGTACGTATTTATTTTTTCTCTAAAATTTGTGTTTAAATTATCTTCGACAATTATTTGAAAACCCTTTAAATTTTGCAAAAAAAGCGAAATATTTCGCCCCCCCAGAGCCCTCGTCCAGTTGCTCGACAAGTTTTTTACGAAAGAATGTAAATCATGATAATTAAACGACATGTTTAAAATAGTGAATCTAGCTTGGTTTACACAAGAAATCAATTGTCACTTAAATTGAAATTCAATTATTTTACGACTGTCAATACTCGATCGTATGACATTGCATCAATTACCACTTTCAGGACCAGTCTGAGATATATATGAACATGGGGAATTGAATTTCTGTTTACATGGGGAGTGGGGGACTAGTTGTGCATTAAATTAGCAAGAAATTGATGAGTAGACAATTATTAAGGAACTAATTACAATAAATTGGACCATATGTGTGACAGTTCAAGTGGGAAAATATAAATATATAATATTAGTACATGCAACTTGAGACTCATTAGCTGTTTAATCTAATTTCGTATTTATCCACTTTTGGTCCCAAGATGCAAATATCTAAATGGATATTATTAAGGGAACGTGGTATTTCACGTGATCCAATATTGAATATTGTATTAATATTTAGGGTAAAGTTCATTTTACCTACCTGAACTATACCCAAGGTATAAAATACCCCCCTGAACTTTGAAATGAACCAAAATAGCCCCTCCCAATTTTGAGTCAACGTTTAAACCGTTACAATTTTTAACTCCGTTAGTTTTTTTATGTGTTTTTACATTTTTGTCCAGCATATTCTCTCTCCAACTTTTTCTCCCTCATCCTTTTCTTTCTTTCTTCTTCGTCCATTTTCTTTCTTTCCAAAGAAGTGATGTTCATCTTACACATCACCATTGTTCCTCTTCTCTGCCTAGTACCATGACCCATAAAACAATAAAACCTACTTTCACACATCTGAAATTAAGGATTCGCTCATGTTTTTCCGGCGGGAGGTCAAGCTTCTCACAAACCCCTATTTGGGTTTCCGTTGGCGGTGGCGACCGGAAAAAATGAAATCCAGAAGAAATTTGAACTCTTCGTTGCGAAACCAGCGCAGCTCCGACTTCGCTCCGCCCTACACGGCCAAGATGTCGGCGGAATCCGACGAAAACATCAACCCGTTTCTTGTGTGCCCCTTATAAAAGGGATTTGTATTGGGTTTCTCTTTGGTTTTCCTCCGAATTCGTTTCTCACTGGCACTTATCCTCCAGGAATTTGAATCTTGATGAATTCGAATTGGGTCCTGATATGGTGCAGCTGCGGAGGAGATGAGTGCATTCGGAGGGTTTGATCAAGCAAATTGGATTACGACTTCTTTTAATTATATTGTGTTTTTTCTTTTAATTAGATTACTTTATTTTTTTACTCAACAAAAAAAAAATTACTTTACTTTTAAAATTAGAATAAAAATTAAATATTGATTCACAGTTTATTTTAATTATTTATTTATTTGACGGAAAATAAAAATTAAATATTTAATAGCATTAACTGATTAACAAAAACACCTCTAATTAGACCATATATATAAAAGTACTGAAGGGGTAAAATTGTCCGGAAAAAGCCACTTGTCATGCCACTGGATATAATTTAAAAAGTCAATGTGCCATGTCAGCAGAGGTGGATGGATTTTTAACGGAGGGGCTGTTTTGATTCATTTTGAAGTTCAGGGGGGTATTTTATACGTTGGGTATAGTTCAGGTGGGTAAAATGAACTTTACCCTAATATTTATACATCAATCCCAAGTGCAAAGGTACAATTCATTTTACTCCTTTTTCAAAATAAATATCAATTTGGGTATTATGTAGATAAAAAAGTAAAAATAAAAAAGAAATGATACATAATGTCTAAAATATCTTTTTTCATTAATTATTTTTTTTTTAACTAAATAATTAAAAATGATAAAGGGAAATATAAATTCTCCTAAAGAATCAAAATAGTGAATAGCTTATTTTTTTTTGATTTGGAATAATTAATATAGCCACATTCGAATAAAGTGTATTATCGATATGGACAAATTGGAAATTGCCATGTGGTTTGGGATCCGAATATATTCAATCAAATAAACAAGTTGATGAACATGGCCCTCATGTTTCCAAGCTGGTATTGTTTTATTAGCTAGTGGATATTACGTAATTAGATGCTACATCTGATTATGTATATTGAGTAAGTATTAATTTTAGTATTTGTTTTTAATACCTGATGTTATTTAATTGATCCAGCTACAATGAATAATTAATTTGTGTAAATAACCGTACGTCTAATTTCTCGGTAGTCGATAGAAGTAGAATTACTTGAAGTTGTCAAATGATTTATTTTCTTATATATACTTTTAAATTGTTGATTTATATACACTATAATCTATATTATGATTTGTTTAAAATATATTTGGAGAGATCAATTTTTAACCCAAAAAAAAAAAATCAAACTATAGAGACTTTAATTGAAAGCAAGCATATTCTTTTTATTTAGTGCTTACCTTTAATTATACAACATACTGACATAGTGAGGCACTTTTATATAATTCATGTTACTTTTAATTATTAATTTGTAAAAAATACACATGTATTAATAATAATTTAAGTGGTGGTAGAGGTTTCAAGTGGCAGACAAAATCAATATTAAATATACAAATAGATCTTTTTTTTTATATAAATAAATATACAAATAGATCACATTTCATAATTTATTGTTTTTCATTATTTAAATATTAAATACCGAACCACCTGCTATTTTAAATGGATAATTATTTAATGATTCGTTTGATTTGTAGATCCCGAGCGGCGAGCAACCCCATCGCATATTTAAAAAATAATATAAATAAATCAAATGAACTAAATCATAAATTTATTTTAAATAACCGATGATCTTTTATGTTTAATAAGATGTTTAAAGAGCATAAGTTTTAATATTTTATTTTTAGAATATTTTTTTAAAATAATTGGATAATGAAAAATATACCGGTGGCCGCAGCTTGTTGGGATTAAATTATAGTAACATTTAAAGCTATTTTTTAGGAATTAATTACTCCCACGTGAATACATAGTCGTGCTTACATTTTCTTTTCAATCATGCAAAGTCGTGTTAATATATGTCATTATTTAATTGTCTAGTGTAGTTATTTGGTAGGTGGAAAATAAATCGAGCAATTAGAGTTTCAACAACTCTAATCATATATGCCAATAATATAGATGCTATATATATATATATTATAAAACTATACAAGTTCATCATTTTAAACATGAAACAATATATTTTCTCTCTCTTCAATTATCACTATCTAACAATAATACAATATTTATACAATACAATAGTATTTTTTAGAGTGAAGATCATCATGAGTGTAACATTGAATAAATAGTATTTTCTTGATAATCATAAACTAGTAGTTGTTGTTAAATAAGTTTAATAAATTTAAAGTCAAATATGAAGATATCTACACACTTGTATAAAGTTAAATAACGGACCTTTTGAATTGCCTAACTTTACCACATAAATAAGTTTTTTTTTTTTTTTCTAATCAAACCGCAAATTGACACATGTGAGAGTTTGATTCTAAATCCAATTTTAATTTTGAACCTTTTTCACAATCCTAAGAATGTTAGTTCCTTGTAATAAGGAGGTTCAAGTTTGATATCCTAACGACCGCTGAATCAACACTATTTATATTTCTCCATCAAAGTTACGACGGCCAGAGAACGGACACCCCGTCAAAGGGGCCGTTTGGCCCAGTACAAGAAGATATGTAGACCACTCAAATAACGGAGATTGGAAGTTGGGCTTATTTTTATTGGCCCATAGAGTTTAATTAACCTAACACATCATCGGCCTGTAGTCCCAAATAGATGGTTCAATTGATAAATTGAAACACCAATTTGTAAGATGTTCTATTTCTTAAATTAGATATGGTTTTAAAATTGTTAAAATATAGTATTAAACAAGATTTGTTTCAAAAGTATCTTTAAGTGATCAATAATCGTATCATAATTCATAGTATTTTATTGATAAAATACTTTATTTTTCTATATATTTTTTAGTTGGTATCTACGAAATTAAATGGAGGGGTAGCCGGGTAGGTAATCTACTAATTTTTAGGGCTAACAATCGGGCCATGTGAGCCGAGCTTGGGTCGGCTCAAGCTCACATACCATCGGGCCTCGTTACTATAGGCTCAAGCTCACATGTCATCGGGCCTCATTAGAATAGGCTCAAGCTCGGCTCATGTATTTTTTCGGGTTTCGGGTTTATATCGGACCCCATTACTATATAATTGTAATGAGTAAACTTTTTTTTTTATAACATAAGTGATGAACAAGATTTACCTCCATTGAAGCTAATAAAAAAAACCATAAACAATCATTGAGAGTTATTGGAAAATTTTGAAAATAAAACCAAAAGAAGTAAAAATGATTAGTAACTCTTATTATTGGAAACATTTTATATTCTCAAATCTCGGTGATATATTGCATTTGATTCATATTTAACTTATTGCCACCGTCACTACTTAATTCCTTTTATTTTGACTTTTTTCTTCGCAAAATCAAATAATCTTATACGGTTTTTATTTTGACTTTTTTCTTCGCAAAATCAAATAATCTTATACGGTCATAACTTGAATGGTGAGTCATAGTATTAAAATAATAAATATATTATGTATTTTATTATTATCCTAATCAGTCGGGCCTTATTCGGGATGGACCATAGTAGGCTCAACTCCGCTCATAAATAAATCGGGTTTAAAAAAATGACTCAAACTCGGCCTGGCTCACTAAAAAATAGGCTCGACTCAAATATATTCGGGCCGAGCCATCGGGCTTCGGTTAGGCCCGGCTCAATTGCCGGTCCTACTAATTTTATTGAATAGTATTAAATGGAGGCGTAGGTTTATTTTATGCCACGTCGAACAATTTTTTTGGTTTTGATTGAATAAACATTAATGTATCTGTATTTGGTTCTTTTGCTTTTCCTTGATTGGAGAAAAAAATACACATTTGTTTTTTTTTTAAATGTGCTGAGAACTGCAGAAATCACCTATTAATTTGCAAAAGATTGACGAATCACCCCCAAAATAAATATCGTATTGGAAATTGTATCGTATTGCGATATTGAGGATAGTTATTGGCATTTGATTACAATCGATACATAGCGAGTTGCATATTGTTTCTATAGAAATCGTACCGTATTCAAGTATTGTGATGCATATCGTTGTGTATATATCGCCAAATAACTGATGTGGATGTTTGTAAATACTTGTTGGATGAAAATAATGTATGATAAAATTACATATTTTGTCATTACGAATTATCTTACCTATATGGTTAATTTTGATTAGGCCGGATAATATTATTGATTTATTGGTAACAAATTTGACCAACCAATATATATATATATATATATATATATATATATATATATATATATATATA
>NW_012193538.1:714222-749859 GCF_000504015.1 Erythranthe guttata | reverse complement strand
TTTGATGAGTTGAAGTGGGTGGTTGTAATCATCCAACAAGAGGGGTGTTTTAGTAATTTGCCCATCCATCAGGGGTGTTTGTAATTTACCCTTACAAAATAATATATATTATAATTGCAAATCCTAATACATAGATAATTTAAATTCGACCACATTTCATAAGATGTGGGGTGCAGGAACAACTTGTTTGATGGCGTTTGTTACGGTTTCTGGAAATAAATAATATTATGTCAATCATTTATTATGTCGTTTTCGGTGGTTACGAGTAGATTAAAATAGTCAATAAATATGCATAGATTATATCAAAAATAATACTGTAAATAATACCCTGGTCATTAGTCATTTTTTAATTAACTAATTAAGAGTGATAAGGGACAAAATTGATTAAAATGCAATTAATACTTTATTAAAACTCTAAAATGACAAATAATTCTTTTTTCGAAATAAAAATGACAAATAATTAGGGACAAAAAAACACCCCAAAACGACATTAATAAGGGACAACGGGTGTGCATTTTTATTTAAATCTTTTTTATCATGTCATTTAATACTTTATAGAAAAATGGAAAATTAATGTTTGTTTGATTTGCAAATATTGCAGCTTCTAAATTAATCGAATAAAGACATTTTTTTAGGCATTGAAAACATATTCTCCCCACATAATTTTCATTTGTTTAGAAATAAGTCATTACTCCACGAGAGGTTAATATAGAGTTAGTTATTCATTCATTATTTATTTTTAATTTTTTTAGCCATAATTTTTTTTTTCTCATACTCATAGCATTTAAATTATTAAAAGTAATAATAAATAATATAATAATAACAATAATGTGATTTACACCAGCCCGGTGGGCTGAAGTATTGGGCTGTATTATTCCACTGAGTGTAACGGCCCATCTACAATTACAAGGGAATTGGGCCTCCTAGGCTAATTTCAAGAACACTATTATTATATTTATTAATAGGCCCTTTTCTTTTTTCGATAAATAATAGATAGTTCCTATATTTATTTATTTTTTGAAAAAATATTTGATTTCACTGTTGCAATATCTTTTTTTATCTCTATGGTTAATCATCTACATATGCGGTGCTTGTAAGTTGTAAGTAAATAAAAAAAAAATCATCTAAGGTGTCTAAAAAGTAATTTTCTCCAACTTGTCTGTCAACTTTCAGTCTAAACTCTCCAATTAAGTTGTTTATTTTCAATCTAAGTGATGATGCTAAAAATAAATCACCTTAGATAGTTGAGATTGAGAGAGCTGGGAAAGCCAAGTGGGTCACTGCTCACGTGCTAGATGGCCCTGAGATACCTGCGAACAAAGAACACGTGAACTAGGCCGGGGTTGATCCGGCGGAAACCCCTCCGACGCTCAAGTCAGACGTGCGGATCGTAGAAATAGTTGGGAGAATATGACCCCTAGTATTATTTGGATAATAGGGCGTACCTTAAGGATTGAGTTCAAACCTTTATTTATAGTTTAGTTGAGATTGTCGGGCCCAAACCTTACTTGAAGGTGATTGGGCCTCGGTGATAGTGGTCTTAAATATTGGGTTCGTGGCCCATTAAATAAAGAAATTGTAGGCCCATTCGGTTGACCCAATTAGGTATATCACTAAGCTGTACAACTAAACTGTCACAACTCACAAGGGACTTTTAGCAAATTCAAGATATTCGACTGCTGGGTATACAAAATATTTTTGAGCGAGTTTTAGTCAATTCCCCCTATTTAGAAACACACAAACAAATGAAACTTTCATTTAACTATAAAACGTGTTTTTAGTATAATATAAAATTAAATTAACTTATTTTTAAGATAAACAGAATTAGGTCATGATATAATGTGCTTAATTGGGTGTGATGCCAAGATTAGACACATTTGTTCCCACTTACCAAATATATACGTACACTTATAAAGACTTGGTCTCTATTCCAAAACAAGTATTAGATGCTATACCATATTTATATATTTATGCATGACCAAAAGTGATATATATATGCTCTATACATCAAATCAACTACTTTACATGGATGCTCGATCACCTTTCTTTGTATTTTTTTTTTATAATTAAACCTTTTTTTTTAATTAATCTTAGGTACACTATGTATTAATTTATACATAATTGACTAATATTTGACTACTACACACATTCTTATAATATACTAATATGCATGCGGACCGAGGCCTAGAATATGTGCTGATTTAAGAGAATAATTTTTTTTAGATTAAAAATGTATACAATTAAAGATTTTGGGGCACGAAGGTCCATTAATTAATAGATAAATAATAAATTAAAAAAAAAATTGTTGAAAAATAAATTTATTAGGTGTTCTATGAGATGCTATACTCGATGAAGTACACCAGGTGGATTTACACCATAGAACTATACAAATAACTACACACTAAGCACACATACACATGGATGTGTGTATTATATGCAGATCAATGATGAATCACCCGATATTTTTCATCGGGTGTAGCATCTACAAAACCGATGGGGCGGGGCCCACCCTCAATCCACCTTTAGGTCTGCCCCTCCCTGAATGGGATCCTCATCACCATCCTCACATCAGTTTTCTGAGGTCAGTGGATGATGATATATATAACACAGAATATATATTCATCAACTTTTAAATGTTATATCTATCGATTCTATGATGTATGTATAGTATACAAGTGGTGAATATATATTGGTAATTAATTTTTTTATAGGTAAAATATTCTCAGGGAATATAATAGATTTTACTCATATGTACACCATGCATGAAGGATGGGAGCTCCTCTATATATAAATCTTAGGCCGCCTAAATATATTAAATATTAAGAAAAAAAGAAAAAAAGAAAATGAATTTCGTAGAAAAATGGAAGGCATTTATCGCAATGGTGAGTGTCGAATTCGGTTTAGCTGTAGTAAACATATTGTTCAAGAAAGCACTTGTCGGAGGGATGGACCCTGTCGTTGTTCTTGTTTACAGACAATCGATCTCGACCGTCTTCTTGATCCCCTTCGTCTATTTCTTCGAAAGGTATTCATTAATTCATTCATTTTTATTAATATTGCATTATTATTTATGTGATGTGAATTTAATAAATACTAATGAAAAAAAAATTCAGGACGAGTTGGGTTAAGCTGACAGCTTGTGTGATTGGTCAGATGTTCCTTTGTGCACTGCTCGGGTAATAATAATTTATGAAGCTGTCTATTTTTTTACTGTTTTTATTTTTTATGTTTAAGGTTATTAAATAATAAATTAAAATTTTGATTTAATTATTATTATGATCGATGATAATAATTATTATTAATTCCAGGTTGACACTAACTCAGTACCTATTCTTGGTTGGGCTTGATTATACAACAGCAACATTCACCTGTGCTTTCATAAATATGGTCCCGGTTATTACATTCATCTTAGCATTGCCTCTCGGGTAAGTTCGATCAGTGGCGGAACCAGAATTTTCTATTCTTGATGGGGCCAAATTAATAAATCCAAAAATTGAGTTTATTGCATTTAGCACCCTTTCATTATATCAAATTGCTAAAAGTTGCTTGTGTTATTAATATTAGCAAATAACCCCTTATGATGCCTTTTTTTTTCATTACAATCCCCTAAATGGCGAGTTGTAGGGGGCAATTTGCTAAAATAATTGGATTATAGGGAGGTGTTTGATAATATTAATAACATGAGGACTTTTTTAACAGTTAGAGTCAACAAAAGGGTGTTGAATGCAATAAAACAAATTTTCTTTTTAATAATATTACATTACTTCAAAAAATAATTATAGTACGTTTTTGTAGAAGATTGTTAGCCCTATACAAAAACACACAAACACACACCCATGTGCGTGTGTGTATCCGAATCAACGCATATCTTTACGCACATTCACCACGTGCAACATATAAATAATTGACGATCCATTTATGCTTTTCTTTTCTATATATATATCAGGATGGAGAAAGTAAACACGAAGGGCAAAAACGGAAAAGCAAAAATACTCGGGGCATTGATTTGCACCGCCGGTGCCTTAGTACTCTTACTCTACAAAGGCGCCGCGGTGATAAACCCTAGGGGCAATATCGTAATTACAACAAACCATGAAAATATAAATAAGACAAAGGGGTCGTCGTCTTCATCATACGGAACCGGTTCGGCATTTCTAGCTGCAGGCAGCATTGCTTGGTCTTCGTGGTTTGTTATACAGTCGAAAATCGGAAACAACTTTCCATACCGATACTCGAGCACGTGGATCATGTCTTTATTTAGCGCCGTCCAATCAGCTGTTTTGTGCTTCGTTGTGACTGATAGAAATTTTTCCAAGTGGATTCCTAAAGGAGAGTTGCAGATTATTAGTGTTCTATATGGTGTAAGTATTATTTATTTATTTTTATTTTTTGAATTTTTTGAATTTATATAAAGGCATATGAAATATATATACTTATTGAAATAATTTATATGTGTAATATATGCAGGGTATTGTGGGATCAGGTATATGCTATGTGGTGATGTCATGGTGTGTGAAACAAAGGGGAGCTGTGTTTACGTCGGCGTTTAGTCCACTGATACAAGTTTTTGCTGCTGTTTTGGATGTTTTAGTTCTGCATGAAAAGATTTATTTTGGAAGGTGAGCATATTTTATTTTATATATATTTATTGTGACAATTTTTTGTTTTTTATTTTGGGTAAATTACGGCCATCTCTGAGGTACGGTTAAATTATAAAAAACTCTCACATGTTTGGGTAATTACAAACATCCCCACAAGTATGAGTCTTCTTACATTTTCACCCTAATAGTATCAAATTTAACAGAATCTTCTAAATTCCGTGGAATGTTATTTAGTTTGTACTTGTTTTGTGCAAAAATGCAGTTTCTAATTTTTCACAATCTGATATTTACAAGCCAAAAAACACATCTTATGATCATTTAGTTTTGTAATATGGAGCTCGAATGGGATAAAACGAGCATAAACGAAATAATATTGCACATAATCTAGAATATTCCTCTAAATTTGACACCGCAATAGTGGACATGTAAGAAGCTTCGGAGTTGAGGGGTAGTTGTAATTACCCAAAACATGAGGGATTGTTTTCGTAATATGAACTTACCTCAGGGTGTGGGCGTAATTTACCCTTTTATTTTTTAGGGTGTTTGAAATTTAAATATGTTGTTGAGAAGATTAGTTTAGTTTATTAAAGTTTTGATTTACTTATTTAATTGTTTTGTTTACTTTTTTCCTAATTAATGATATATATTTGCTTGGGGCAGCATTTTAGGATCAGTTGTGGTAATTGTGGGCATGTATATTCTTCTATGGGGCAAAAGCAAAGATGAAGACACTTGTAATAACAAGTTATTAATCATTCCTAAAACCCAGGATTCACCACAAGAAGCTACCACCACTCATTAATGTTATTTAATTGCATAAATCATTCGATATTATGATTTGTAACTTTGATTTAATTTTATTTTATCGAAAATTATATTTAGAGATATTTTTCATATAAATAATGTCTGTATAATTTTATTTTATTTTTGACAATTAAATATAAATAATGTTTTGTATAATTCTTTTTATGTTACAATATTATGAATTGATGAACAAATATAAAACTCAGAGTTTGGTAATTGGAACAGCCATGAGAGGTATTTCCTTCTGCATCACCATCCCAAACTTCTCATTTACATCCAAGTCCTCAGGTTTCATACTATTTTCAATTTCCCACCCGAAATCGCCAACCAAAGTCCCCAATATAAAGGGCACCATTCGACAAGCCAACGGCAAACCGGGGCAAATTCTCCGACCCGACCCAAACGGAATAAGCTCAAAGTCCTTCCCTTTAAAGTCTATCTGGCCGTCCAAAAATCTCTCCGGCGAGAACGAGTCGGCCTCCGGCCATACGGCGGAATCTCTTCCGATCGCCCACACGTTGACGAGGATTTGTGCGTTTTTAGGGATTTTGTAGCCGTTGATTTCTAAGCCGGCGGCTTCAGCCTTGTGGGGTATTAAGAAAGGGCCCGGTGGGTGAAGCCTTAACGACTCCTTGACCACCGCCTGCAAGTACGGGAGCCGTTGGATGTCGGATTCTTCCATCCGTTTGTTTTCTCCGACGATGTCTCTGATTTCGTCCCGGAGTTTCGACATTTTTCTAGGGTTTCGCAGTAGCTCTGTCATTGCCCACTCCACTGTTGCTGCTGTGGTGTCCATTCCCGCCAGAAATATATCCTAATTATTTTTTTGATCCAAATGTAAAAATTTATATCCCAAATAATTCAAAAAATCGAAAAATGAATAAATAATTAAAAAAAAAAGGTAAATTACAACCAACTCTTGAGGTATGGTCAAATTATAAAAACCCCCTCATATTTGGGTAATTACAACCACCCATCAACTATAATCTTCTTACGTCCACCCTTGCAATGTCAAAATTAGTGAAATCTTGTAGATTATATGAAATATTCTCAATTTTATACCCGTTTCATCCCGTTCGAGCTCCACATTTTGAAGCAAGATGATCATAAAATGTATTTTTTGGCTTGCATATATATGAGATTGTGGTGCATCAGAAACTGTATTTTTTGCACAAAACGAGTACAAATTAGAGAACATTCCACAAAATCTAGAAGATTACATTGAATTTGACACCATAAGGGTGGATGTGTTAGAAAATTCGTAGTTGATGGGTAGTTATAATTATCCAAACACGAGATATTTTTACATAATTTGACCATAGTTCAGGGGTTTGGTTGTAATTTACCCTAAAAAGAAATATAATCGAAAAATCAGAAAACATAAAACTCACCAGAAGTAGATGTTTAATATCGTTAATGCTCAATTCAGCCTCATCCCTTCGGTTAATTTCAATAAGGGCCTCCAACAAATCATCTCTCTCAATCCCACCCCTGGATTTCAACTTCTCATCAATTATCCCATCAAAAATGGCGAACATCTTCTCAAAATAAACCCTCGCCCGTCTCGTAATCCCCTGCGGATCGGCCCACTTCAGAACCGGAAAATAATCGGCCAGATTCGGCTCGCCGAGGCACCTCATCACGCCGCGCATCACACCCTTCATCTCCGCCGACGAATCCGAACCGAACCGGGCGAACTCCGTCGAGAAAAGCGTCGCCGACATCAGATTCAACGACGTCGTGAAAGCCGCATCCCCAATATCCACGACCCGACCCGTTTCGCAGCACTCCGCCACGTGGCGGCGAAGCTTCCGCACCTCCTCTCTCCTCAAACCCTGGCTCAGATCGAGCTTCGAAGCCGAGAAAATCCTCTCTCTGCATATTCTTCGGAGCTTCCGCCACTGATCCCCCACCGGCAGCCAAGCCACCGAGTATCCGCCGTGGCCGAGGGCCCCGCCGGAACTCGGAACGGTTCTGCTGGAGAATTCTAGATCGTGTTTCTGAAGCACGATTTTTGCTGTTTCCGGGGAGAAGATTACTATTGTCGTTATTCTCCCTAGCTTTAACGAAATCACCGGACCGTACTTTCTAGAAAGTTCCGCGAGCGATCGGTGGGGATTACGCCCGAGTTCGAGGATGTTTCCGATTATCGGAAACTGAAACGGGCCCGGAGGTAGTTTCGACCATTTCCGGGCCCTGTAATTATAAATTTGAACGATTGAATATATTAACAAGGCGGAGAAGATAACGAGTAGAAATGTTGGAAAATCCATGGAGATTGAATTTGATTGAAGGTGTGTAAATGATGTGATTCTATATATATAACTAAAACATTAATTTGGTAGTTTAATGGCATTTTGCCTACCGAACTTTGAATTTGACACGTTTGGCACATTGCAATTGGAAACAGTTGCACGATCCCGCCTAAACTCTATTAATTGGATCACCGATCACGAAAGCGACTATTTCCCGCCAAAAAACTTTACCTGAAATGCGAGTGTGCCAATTATGCGTGATTTTTTAGGGGCAAAACCGTCAAACCTACTTTTTTTTTTCTCCACCAATCATGTTCCTCCACGTCATCATCTTCTTCGTATATATCTTAATTACATGTTTTCACTACATCGTTCACTCCCTTCTCGAACTCCACACTCATTTTCCCTGCCCCCTTGGCAAATTCCGCCACATGAAACCTCCAATTCCCAATATTCCCCGCTATAAATAGTCGGAGAAATCTTGGGTGTGGCGAATATTTTGTTGATGTTGGTTGAGGTAGCGACTTTTCGATAAATTCATTATGCTCATCCGCAATTTTACTATTGACCACGGTATAATAGCGTGATTTTATTATAGATTTTTCTCGTAATTAGATCAAATCTCAACATAATTCATAACTAGATTTCCCAATGATCATTTATAAGAGAACATCAATATTCAAATAAAATTATAACAAAAACAAAATAAACAAAAAACAACTCACTCTCTCTCTCTCTCTCTCTCTCTCTCTCTCTCTCTCTCTCTCTCTCTCTCTCTCTCTCTCTCTCTCTCTCTCTCTCACTCTCTCTCATACATATATGCGAGCACATTTAAAACTATGAACAACTATGTTGTGGGAACTGCATGAATACTAAGGCCTCCATTGATATGTAGTGTAAGCATAGTTCTGTAAGTCACCTTCTTCTTCTCATCACTCAATTTGAACTTAAAGTAGTGCACAAGAGCTGCTGCCACAATCTTCATTGGTCTATAAGCAAAATCTTTCCCCAAACAAGTTCGCGGCCCAGCTTGAAAAAAAATAAAAAAATCGAAATCATATCACAAACCATAAGCCAACGCCGGGGGGCCGCGGTCCCCACCACCACTTCTCGATTAATAAATAAACAAACTACTTACATTAAATGCAACAAATTTGAAAGGCGACTCGGGTTGAAAAACACCGTTACTAATCCATCTCTCTGGTCGGAATTCTTCGGCATCGTCGCCCCAAATGTAAGTCATTCGACCCATCGCGTACACCGTGTAGTATATACAATCGCCCCTCTTCAGTTTATATCCATCAGGTAAAATATCATCTGTTTCAGCACATCTCCCATCCTAAACAAAAAATTAATGCATAACAAAAACAATTAATCTATATTTATTTATTTATTTAAATTTCATGTTTCGATTGATATATTACCACTGGTACGGCAGGGTAGAGCCTCAAGGTTTCGGACAAGGTTGCATGAAGGTAATGCATGTCGTCAATTGCTTCGTCTGTAATTCTTTCGACGAAATCATCGACACTGTCTTTAATATTATTTTCTGAAGAATTAATGATTTTTTCGACTTCTTGCACGACTTTTTCTTGTATTAGTGGATTCTTGCAAAGGCTATAAATAAACCAAGAAAGAGTGTTTGCAGTAGTGTCTTTTCCAGCAATCATAAAGCTCAAAATTATGTCCCTCAAGTATTTATCGGTCATTGTTTCCGGATCCTTCTCGCTCTCCATCAGAAACCTCGATAATATGTCTTTTTTCTCATTCTTTTAATCATTCAAAAAAATGAAACAATGAGATAAATATATAGAAATCATTGAAAAATAAATAAATTAAATATAGTACTTACACAATGTTGTTCATTTTCGATTTGTTGTCTCTTGGTTGAGATCACATTATCGACGAAGTTGTGTATGAATTTTATGTTTTTCTTTAAAATTGCTTCTCCGCCGATATTGAAATATCGCTTAATCTTCCATAACGGATCTGCGTAACGCCAATAACATAATTCGTTCGAATCGTCGAACGCCTTTATGAAATCGTTCCCATCTTGGTTTGACCCTTTTAAGCAATTTAAGTCAACTCCAAAACCAACTTTGAATATTGAATCCAAAGTGCATCTCAACAACAAAGCCTTCACCCAAAAATTAAAAAAAATAAATAAAAAAAATCAATGAAATAAATCATAAATATATATTAAAAAAAAAAGTTACCTGCACATCGAAAACTTGGTTTTGCTTAGAGAATTCGTAGATTGTGCGGACTAATTCAGCTGCATTTTTCCTAAAAACAGAGCAGCTGAAATCTCTAACAACTCTCGTCGAAAACTCGAAGCTCGCGAGTTTTCTCTGCTGTCGCCACCTGTCGCCATCTACTACAAAGATTCCCTGTCCGAACAACTCCGTCCAAATTTCTTGATTCCGTTGACCCTTTGAGTAGTTATTGAAGTTGGTTTTGAGAAAATACTCGATATTTCTCGGTTCGGTGGTGTATAATTCGCTTTCATCCGGAGCTAGAAGCCTGAATGTTTTATGTTTTCTGGCTTTATCCGTTTGGTAGTCATAGAGCCTGTTGAAGTAGAAGAGCTGATCGAAGACGGTACCTACAACGGGAGGGTATTTTGAACTTTTTACGGATTTTCCGACGAATATCTTGAGAAACAGAGCTGAAACGAGGCCGAAAATAAGCAGAATCGCCGCTACTATAACGCAGAGGAGGGTGTAAAGGATACTCATCATCTCATCAAGAAATTATTAGCAATCATCAACACATGAATTTTTATTTCATTTAAATGAAATTAAAATTGTTTTTAGTTTTTAATTTACTTATTCTAATACAATGTACAGACAGTGATGTTTATGCAAGTGGACACATATATATAACTGAAAATGAAACCTAGTATATTACAACATGCAATGTGACAAACTACTCTTCCCACGTTCCAATCACAGGATAATGCTAATAAATAAATAAAATTAATAAAATAAAATGGTGTTTTCTCCTAAAATTAGTCAACGGTTTGTTCATTTGATCAGGACCTTTCAAATCTGATGATAAATAATAGTATATCTTGAGATCAAGAATTAGTGAATTATATTACCCAGTGGCATTATTCTCATTTACGAAAAAACCCCTCACTTTTGTCATAATTACATCCACCCTTACAGTTTGTAGATTTATTGCATTAACACCCTTTAGAGGGGGTGAGTGTACGGATTTTACAAACTCCAGGGCTATGGATGTAAATTCTCCAACGGAGGGGTTTTTCTGTAGTTCCACTTTACCTTAGGGAGGTGGCTGTAATTTACCATATTATCTATAATATAATCATTCATTTGTACTATATTACAAATTTCAGGTACATTTAAAGCAAGTGCAATTTTTTTGGTTCTCTTAAAGTCCAATTTTTGTGCTAGTGAAATCCATTATTAGCATTGCAAGTTATTGCAGTGGCAAGATGAAGTGAGGAGAAGGAGGAAATGACAACTTTGCCCCTGGCCCGCCCCGTTTCTAGATACCCGAAAGCCTGGACAACATTATTGAAGTCGAAAGGACCGGCCGGATCAACTACTGCTTTTAGTTTTCCGCTGTCCAAACACGGCCTTAGATTTTCCAATATTTCACCGGAAACTGTCAAACTTGAATGAAGAGCTTTAGGATTCGAAGGAGGCCATGTTATGTCTATGACTAGACCATCTTCCTTAGCCACAACACATGAATTCCTCGAATCGCCTAAAAAAGAATCAAAACAGAATAAAACAAAATTAGTAACATGAAAATAGATACATATCAGAAAGAAAGATGAACAAAAAGAATATTTCAAGACATGGTAGAAGAGTTAATTAATTGCATCCAGCACCACTTTATTTAGTCTAATTGCTAAAAACTATCCGTATCATAAATATTAGCTAAAAAGGATGCAATCCTTTTAGCAAATTACCCTAAAAACTAGGGGCGAATATCGAACGATAGGATCGAAATTAACACTTTTGAAAAAAAAAATGAATTTAAAAGATAGAATGAAACTACAGTTCTAAAAAATAGAAATTGGAATTTCGAAAATTGGAACGAAAAAACTAGTTCAAAAAACTCGTTCCAAAATCTAAAAAAAAAATTAGGATCAAAATCGGCTGATTTGAAAATTTCATTCCAATTTACACGCATACTAAAAAGTAAAAACTCACTATTTAGGTGTTTTCTTGACTAATATTTGTAATAAAAGGATTTTTTAGCAATTAGATATAACATAGAGTACTAAATTGAAAAAAACTCCATAATAGAGGGACTGAAAACTGAAAAAGATGATTACCAACAGTATCATAAACGAGATCATATTTTTCCTCAATTTCCCCATACGCAGTCTTCGTATAATCCACCACCTTGTCGGCGCCCAATTTCTTCACCATCTCCACTTTTCCGGTGCTGGTGGTGGCGGTGACGAAAGAAGCCCCGTAAAAATACTTAGCCAGCTGAACCGCCAGGCTTCCAACTCCGCCGGCGCCGCCAACTATGAACACCGACTGCCCCTTCTTAAAATCGGCGGTTCTAAACCCCTCAACCGCCGTCTGCGCCGCCACGGGCAGACTCGCCGCCTCCTCGAACGACAGATTTCCCGGCTTCTCCGCCACCAGATTCTCCTCCACGACGGTGAATTCCGCCAAGGTGCCGATCTGCTTCAGTTTTCCCGATCCGAATTTCTGTATGTTCCCGTAAACCTCGTCGCCGGCCTGGAATTTCCACGTTTCCTCTCCTTTTGCTATTACCACACCTGCCACGTCACACCCGGGGACAACCTGGGAAATAAATAAATTAATTGCAATCAATAATCATAATCAACGTTGCATGTGAAAAAAAAAAGAGATTAAACACCAAAACGACGACGTACTGGAAAATCGAGAGACGATAATCGATTTTGGCGGAGCTTAAAATCGATTGGATTAAGGGCTGCTGCATAAACATGGATTAGCAGCTGATTAGCCCGTGGTGTAGGAATTGGTAATTCTCCTAGCTTAAGTACTTCTTTTGGACCATGTTCTTCATAAAACCAAGCTTTTTGCATTTTTTTTTTGATTTTTTTTTTATTTTTAGGACAAAAGAAATTAAAGATGGATAGGTAACTTATAATGAACTTATAAGCTATAGTGGATTAAGACAACCTCAAAAGGAAGTAGTAGTAAGTTAAATTGATGATGCAATTACACTTGAAAGAACACTTGAAAGCTTGTGTATTTATATGCACCAATTGTTTGTTTTTATTCAACTAGTGATGACTACATGATGGTGGGATGAGAAATTTGGAGTTCTTTGTTGATAATAAATGATGGTGACTTTTGTTTTCATGCACTTGTGTTCGAGTTTGATCATAACTAACT
Source organism: Erythranthe guttata (assembly GCF_000504015.1). The sequence goes on along the minus strand of NW_012193538.1, from coordinate 736,824 downwards.
TGTTCTGAATTTTTATCGAGCTTTTAAAATTGTGTTTGAAGAACTATAGATTTAGTAAGCAATCGAGTCGTCGGCTCGTCGCATGCACAGGAATCGAGCTCGAGTAGCTTGATATTTCGTACATACTTTTCTGATTGAAATTGAATGGATTAGTTTTATAACTTATCGAATGGGAACATGTGTTTTGTTTATTATGTTAATAAAGTAAGCTCAAACGAAGTTTTGACGAACGGTCATCATAAATTAAGTATCGAGATAAGGCTTCATCATTTTTTTTTTTCCTTGTGAAAATTCAATCTTATCATATTTGAAACTTGAAACCAATCATATTAATTCTCTCAATTCAAGCTTTGGCAAGTCACATCTATTTAATTTATTGTTATAGGGTTTGCATCCTTGTCTTAACAAGGATGGCATCTTGTATGATTGAAAAATAATAAATGTTGCATGCAAGAAAGGGCTTATCTTAAACAAAATTTAAAAAACTAAAATGACTATGTGTGTATTAATTTAATATATTTATTTTTCAGCTTGAAATTCATATTATTGAAAAATTAAGAAATAACAAACTATATAAGATTAAAATTAGAATTAAAATTAATGGAACATAAATTTCAAATTATTAATCCTTGTTGTCAAAATAAGATTAGCCAACATAACATTAAATAATTTAACGACCAATTATTTTATTGGACCCTAAAACATTCGACAGAAAAACTACCTAAAAGACCAGATAAGCCATGATAAATATAATATTTGTCGATCGGACAAGTTATTGGTATATCAAATATCAAATAAAATCCAATTATTTAGTTATAACTGTCAATCTTCCCAACTACAGGACCCGCAAATATTATGTTATCATGCATTTCCAATAATACAATTGGATTTCACTATATTATTTAATTTTATCTAGACTAATTTTATCTTGGGAACCCTCGTTTGGCCTAATTAATCTCTAATTAATCATAAGTATGTTAATTGGGAAATTTATAGTTTTCACACCTCAAGTTTGCAGCAATTCCACATTTTGTCCCTTATGTTTACAAAAAATACATTTGGTCCTTCAAGTTTCAATAACTGAACACTTTTAGTTATTTCCGTCGATTTACCCTTAGTCCATCAGTTACGGTAGTGATAGACACATGTTTGATTACGTTAGTTTTAACATAAAATTGACTTAAATGGCAAAAAGTGTTGAATTTTCGAAATATGATGGACCAAATGTGTTTTTGTGAACATGAGGGACCAAATATGAAAGCAATTCAAGCTTAAGAGATGAAAACTGTATTTTTCCCTATGTTAATTTAATGATTAATTTCGGGAAAATTACAATTTTCACCCCTCAAATTTGCACTAACTCCATATTTGATCCCCTGTTTAAAAAAAACATTTAGTCCCTCATGTTTCAATAATTTAACGATTTTGGTCATTTTCGTCAATTTATCGTAAATGATTAAAAGTGTTGAATTTTTTAAAAATAATGGATCAAATATATTTTTCGTAAATATAAGGGACTAAATGTGAAATCGGTGCAATATTTTTCCCGATTAATTTCTAATAGCAAGTTACTAATTAATTAGGTATTTCTTCCTGAAAATAATTATCCGCCGTATCATCAAGTCAAATTGTTCGAAGGCGTGGAATTTCAACTCTCAAGTAGTAAAATTGTACGAAACGATATGCAAATTCCCTTCGTTGAATTGGAAAAATTGCGCCCACCTTTTTTTTTTTTGTTTTTTTCTCTTCAATTCGTTTCTTCTCAGAAAACCCACAAATTGCGTAACCTAACGGATTAATACTTTCCAGATATGTACTTATTCAAGGAGTTGATTGAAAAATACCGGGCGATCTCGATTCAATCGCAGACAAATTCCAGCGCCGCCGGCGGAGGAGCCATGGACGGAGAGGGCGGCGTTTCGACGGGGAACGAGCGGACTGCGTATAAGCTGAAAGGCTACTTCGATTTGGCCAAAGAGGAAATTGATAAAGCTGTTAGGGCTGAAGAGTGGGGTTTACCAGACGACGCCGTTTCATGTTACAATAATGCGCGGAGGATACTCAGTGAAGCGATTTCCACTCCAGTTCCTTCTTACATCTCCTCCAGGTACCAGAAGATTGTTTCTATTGATTGAAGTGTTTAATGTGTGAGGTTCAATTTAACTTCTCTGAATTTGCACGTGGATTAACTGTTCCGTGGATCATATAAAGCTGTCGTTTGATATGATCGATATAATGCCCAAAATTATTGAATGAGTTCAATAGTGGAATCTTTGCTATGGTGTATACCAATTAGATCCTATTGGTTGAAGGCTCGTCGTTTGTAGGAATTAACAGTCTCCATGAATTGCTTAAGTACATTCTCTTATTTTGAAGATGATTGTGTTTTTATGAGGATATTATGCTTTGCACTCCACATTGGACGACGTGGAATTTAAAATGCTTGGTGAATCTTTACTTCCGATGTTCTTTTTCATAAATTTTCGACAGTGAAATGGAGAAGGTGAAATCTTATCGTGAAAAGATATCAAAATGGCAAACCCAGGTAGCAGAGAGATTGCAAACTTTGGCTCGAAGAACAGGTTAATATTTGCTTGAATCTTTGCATTTCTTCCTGAAAATGATGATGCAAGCACTTGATGGCTAAGCACTTACTTTGTCGATTTTGTTTCTTCCTCCTTGCCCTATCGATTGTCTAGGTGGATCATCAGAAATCAAGGTATGGAATGCTCTAACTGACGTGTAAGTTTTAAACTTCGGATTGTATCTTTGCTTGATTTAACATATGTTCGAGGAGAACTTTTATGTGCTAATTAGTGCATAGATCATTAAAGGAAAAATATGTTATTAGATTAAGAATATTGATCTGTGCATCGAGTTGGGATGGAAGAATTTGCCTTCCTTTCTTTCTTCTTTCTTCACTTTTTTTTTTTTGTTTTGCTCAAGTAAAATGGAGAATGTACTGGAATCAACCACCAGTTTGACCTAATTTCTTTTTTGTTCTGTGTATTTTCTTAGAGTACTTCTCCTAAGTCACAAACTGGGGCACTTCCATCTACAGCTTCGCATCCAAGAAAAGTGGCAGTTCAAAAGTCTTTTAGTCTTAGCAGTGGTGCTCCTGCTATGAGGAGTCAGGTTAATAACGCAAAGACGACAAGACCTGTACAGGAATCTGGCGGTGGCTATGATTCTAAACTGGTAGAAATGATAAATTCTGTGATTATCGATCATAGCCCTGCAGTTAAATGGGAAGACATTGGTAAGGGGATGTCATTTCCTGATGATTTTTCTTTTTATCCGTTTTATGGTTTTCATCTCGAGATAAAAATGCCCTTGCAGCTGGGCTTGAGATGGCAAAACAAGCATTGCTGGAAATGGTTATTCTGCCGACTAAAAGAAGAGACCTTTTTACTGGACTTCGAAAGCCAGCCAAGGGTAGTATTAACTTCATAATCCAATTTCTAGCAGACTGAGCAATATTTATTTCTTTGACCAGGAAGTGTAAAGAGTTAGTGTTTTGGCAGGATTACTTCTCTTTGGACCACCTGGTACAGGAAAAACCCTGCTTGCAAAAGCAGTTGCTTCAGAATCCGATGCTACCTTTTTTAGTGTTTCTGCTTCTTCCTTGACGTCTAAGTGGGTGCGTGTTGTCTGTTTCTCTCCCTCCCTAACAGGTTCTAAGCCCTTGTTCTGTTAGTTATAATATCTAAAATTCTTATGTATGATGTCAGGTTGGAGAGGGTGAAAAGCTTGTTCGAACCCTTTTTCAGGTTGCCATTTCCAGGCAGCCATCTGTAATTTTCATTGACGAGGTATTGAACTGGCTCGAGTGTTGAACGTCGGGTTCATATATGTGATTTTTAGCTGCTACCCTTACGTGGCTTACCCTTTGACTTTTACTCCATTGAAAACTTCCATTAATTGAAATAGTGGATATAAGTGGCTCTCTTTATCAAGAAAATGATTGCTTAAACACATCCTACCGCCTCCCTTAAGAACCGAGTTTTTGTACCTCAATTGCATCTGATCATCTTTTGTTCTCTACGCTTGTAGTTTGCTATTAGTAATTACCTGTTTTTCTTCGTGCCCATGCTTTCTTATTTCCATATTTATGATCTATTGATGGCTGCTTGGTGCTTATACAACTATTCACAAACTTCCTGTTGTACAGATTGATAGTATCATGTCAACAAGAACAGAGAATGAGAATGAAGCAAGTAGAAGGCTGAAGTCGGAGTTTCTCGTTCAGTTCGATGGGGTAGCATCAAGTTCTGGTGATTTAGTCACTGTCATTGGTAAACTTTGCATTCTTAGCTCTTGTGTTCACTGCACTTGTGGATTTTACTGCTTACAGATACTTATATGGAGCTTGATTGTCTTTTTGTGTGATTCTGAGTCTCGTGTATTTTCTCTATTTGTCTTGATTTTATCTTCCTCTCCAAGCAACTGTTATGCCTTCAAAAAGCCAGCTGCTAAGATCCAAATATGTGAACTTAACCACATTGATATTTTCCTTGTACCACGCATCAATGTAACTTATGCTTATCTTTAAGGAATGATGCTACTCATGCCATCGTCTTTTTGTTCTAAATAGACTAACTTAAGGTGCCAAAATTATGCAGATGTTATAATCTATAATTGACTATGCTGTGGTTCTCTTCTCAGACGTATTCTTATGCTTTTGCAGGTGCGACTAATAAACCCCAAGAGTTGGATGATGCAGTTCTCAGAAGACTGGTTAGCAAAAAATTATTAACTTGCTCGTTAGCATTTTTATTTATGAACTGAGTGGTGAAATTCTCATTCGTGTGAACTTTTTTCCAAAAAAATCTATGACACGTATCTCTAGTATTTTACCCTACAAACAAGTCGGCTTTTTATAGATGTTTAAAAAATTGTTTCAAGTACTATAAATCTTGGACTAATTGGCTCCAAGTTCAATGTTGATGGACCTGTGATATATTTAAGATTGCCCTATAAGCTTAAAATATATAGCTGGGGTGGATTTAAGTGAACGTGTTTTTTTTCTTCATGTGTCGAAATATTGAAACAGGTGAAGAGAATATACATACCTTTGCCGGATGCAAATGCCAGAAGACTTCTTTTGAAACATAAGCTCAAGGGCCATGCATTCTCTTTGCCAGGTCAGATCATAATTTTAGCTCGACGAATCCTGGTCACATCCCTTATGTGCACAGCTTGAATTCTGTTATTTGACATTGTTTCTTGTTCTTGGAAAACAGATAGAGATTTAGAGAGACTTGTCGCTGAAACAGATGGTAAGACACACACACACACACACACACACACACACACACACACACACACACACACACACACACACAGAGGAAAGTGATTAAACCTGATAAATAGCTGTGCGGAAAAACTACCCAACGGATGCAACTAATAAGTAATTATCACACTAATTCACACCTAAGAAACCGGGATGAATTGATCACTCCAGTCTCCAGGGTTTCTTTAACTATATATTAGAATAAAGGGTAAATTACACCCACACCCCTGAGGTATGCTTAAATAACTGTAAGGTCCCTGTGGTATCGATAATTACACTCACCCCCCTGAAAGGTAGTTGAAAAATCTAACGGGATAATGCATTGGATACATTATTCCGATAGGGTTCTAATGGACTATTACTTTTAGCTAGTTATGGAGATAACATAGAGCTATGGGGAGTTATGGGGTGACATGGCTCCCCCAATATTTCTTAAATCACTCATAACTCTTTGTTGTCTTCACCACTTCCTGAAACCAATAGTCCGTTAGAACTCTATCGTAATAACGTATCCAATGCATTATACCATTAGAGTTTATAACTACGTTTCAAGGGGGTGAGTGTAATTATCGATACCATAGAGACCTTAAAGTTATTTAAGTATACCTCAGGGGTGTGGGTGTAATTTACCCTAGAATAAATAATAAATGGTCTATAATAGTCAGTAAAACTTACTTTAGTTACGTATGTGAATATTGCTTCTCAGCAAAACCCGATTAACAATTTTTTTGTACGTCTTTTAATTCGTGGCAATGTTAAATTTATAGGATATTCTGGAAGTGACCTACAGGCATTGTGTGGGGAAGCTGCAATGATGCCCATCAGAGAGCTCGGTTCAAATATTCTTACTGTCCAGGCAAATCAGGTAATTTTTACTCGTTAGCTGTAAAATCTTGGGCTGAATCGAAAGTTTTTAACTATTTACCAAACAATCCACACACTCTTGAAAAATATGTGCAGGTTAGGGGATTAAAACTCGGAGATTTTCAGAAGGCGATGACTGTTATTAGACCTAGCTTAAAGAAAAGCAAGTGGGAAGAGATCGAAAAGTGGAACCGGGAGTTTGGCGCTAGCTAGGTTAACACGTCGTCTTCATTAAAAGAAATGGCTTGAGAAAATATAGTTATTATTAACATGTAAAACTTCAATAAAAAAAAAAGTCAGAAAATAGAATTTATCTTACATGTATTTATATACTCTGGCCATATGGCTTGTTAATGCATGTTACATGGTATATAGTATAAAGTAGAATTTATCCTACATGTATCCCCTTGCCTTGAAATTGTCTATTGAATTATATGTATTTTTTTTTTTTTGATAAGAACATTATATGTATTTAAAATGTATATTTTGTGTGTAAAATGGAATCTTTTCATTTAATTATGTGGGTTGCATGATTTTCAGGGTTAACATATTAATAAAGTTGGGATCAAATATATCATAATTTATTCAAAAACTAATTGTTCAAAATAAGAGTAAATAAATTTATTCCAAATTAACTTGCTTTTTTTTTTTCTTCCTTTGCTAACCCTTCTGAATGAGATCATAGTACAGTTAAACCTCTATAAATTACTACAATCGGGATTAGTCAAATTTTACCAATTTAACGAAATATTTTCATCACATTGCCTTCAAGTCTGGACATAAAAAATATATTATTTAAATGAGGTTATTAATTTATAGAGGTTCTACTATACTTATATTTCATTGTTTTAACCGGAAAATTGGTACTTTCACCAGAACAAAAAAATGATAATATAAACCGATTTTTTTTTGAGTAAATTCAAGTCCATTACAAGGGGAAGTAGGGGAGGGGGGGACTCGAACCCTAGACCGTTACCCTATTGGTAACGGCTAGGTACCAACTTTTGAGGAATTTTTATATTTGAGAAGTGTAATAAATAATGTTCCTAAGTTAAATAAAATCTTTAAAACTGTCACATTTAATAGCAAAATTATGAAGAAATTTAAGCATGTCCAAATAAAGAGATAAATAAATTACTTTGTCAAAAACAAAAAACAAAATAGTTATGCTCAATTTGTTGACCCGACCCGGACATGTGAAAGTAACCTTTATTAAGTATGAACCCGGGTTCGAGATCCGGTTTGAATTGAACACACAAATTCAAATACCCCCGTTTCCCTCCCACAACTCCGATCAAATCCCAAATCCCTAATTCCCCAAATTTTTTTCATTCTGTCACTTCGCATTCCCAATTTCTACCAAATCCGATGACCGGTAATCCACTCAAACCCCCCAAACAACCCCTTAAAACACCCAAAAGGCAATGGTCTATCTCCGATTTCGACATCGGCAAACCCCTCGGCAAAGGGAAATTCGGTCGAGTATATCTCGCCCGCGAAATCAAGGTAACTTGCTTAATCTAATCTCAACACAAAGCGTCAATCTTTTTCTTTTTTTTTTTGAAAAAAAATTTGTTCCTGAAATTTTCTATGTGTGTGTGTGTGTGTGATTTTGTTTGGCAGAGTAATTACATAGTGGCGCTGAAGGTGGTGTTCAAGGAGCAAATAGAGAAGTACAGATTGCACCACCAGTTGCGCAGGGAAATGGAGATCCAAACAGGCCTTAGGCACCCTAATGTTCTGAGGCTTTACGGATGGTTTCACGACGATGAACGAATTTTCTTGATCCTCGAGTACGCCCATGGCGGCGAACTCTACAAAGAACTCCGCAAATTGGGAAATCTCTCCGAAAGAAAAGCTGCCACGGTAGTAAAAACCCCATTTTTATCTTCTCTTTATTCTCTCTTAGTTGTCTCTGACTATGTATTTGTGGTTGAGTTTTTCTTTTTATTATAATCCATGTTTGGATGCTCCCTTTATGTGTGCTTGCTTGTCAGTCTATTTGAGGTTTTGTCGGGCTTCATTTTTTTCGTATTTGAAACTTTGAGCTATATTCTGACCTGATGGTTTTATTTTTTTCTTGAAAATCAGTACATAGCTAGTCTTACACAAGCTCTGGCATATTGTCATGAAAAGCATGTGATTCACCGAGATATCAAGCCCGAAAATTTGTTGCTCGATCATGAGGTAATTTTTCTAAGGCTTAGTCTGATAAATTTGTTAGTTCTGTCTCTTTATTTTTACAACTCCATCGATTTTGTCTTAATTTTCTGTATTTACTCCGGTAAACCTTTCCAAATATATCAGACTGCGATAGTTGTACGGCTTTATGACACGTACTTGATTATAATGAGCTCAACTGTATATACCTGTAACAAGCACAAAATAGTGAACTCGAGTTCGCCTAACGGTAGATTTTGAGGATAGAAAAAACTTACGATTGCCTTTATGTATCGGTTATAGGGACGTCTTAAAATTGCGGATTTCGGTTGGTCTGTCCAATCCAGAAGTAAAAGACACACAATGTGTGGAACTTTGGACTACTTAGCACCAGAAATGGTGGAGAACAAAGCCCACGACTGGGCGGTGGATAATTGGACACTGGGCGTACTCTGTTACGAGTTTTTATACGGTGTCCCTCCGTTCGAGGCTGAAAGCCAGAAAGACACGTTTAGAAGGTAATAATAAGAAACAATAGTGTACCTTTCTTTCTTCACACTGCATTTTTTCATTTATTACATTCTGATTAAGGTTGAGTTTTGTAGGATTATGAAGGTTGATCTAAGCTTTCCTTCCTCCCCCGACATTTGCGCCGAAGCTAAAGATCTCATTAGCAGGGTAAATTTTGTACATCTGTCGTCGGTTCAAATTAGTTTAAATGAATGGATATTTTTTATTTTTATTTTTAATTTTTTGTTTGGCTTTCTTGATTTGTCTGGCCTTTTATGCAGCTTCTTGTAAAGGATTCTTCGAAAAGGCTCTCGTTGGAAAAAATCATGGAACATCCTTGGATAGTTAAGAATGTCAACCCCGTCTGCCCAAAGTAGCTGACGTATCGTGTTTTTTTTTTCGTTTTTAGTTTCTGTAATCTTTCATGTTGAACTACTAGAACTTGGAGAAACGAACGTACAAAATTCATTTGTATGATCCCGTATTCATCGAAATGTTGTAAAAATGTTGTCTCATGTTATCTATTTTCAGTTGCTCCTCTCCCACTCTCGTCTAGTGATATACATCGGGTAGTTTTACACCTTTAATTCACACACAATAATACACATAGATATAAATCTTGATCTTACCTATTTTCTCATTTATCAACTTTATATCTCAATATAAGGGCACAATTGATAAGAGGCACAAAACAAAGAAAACTAACGGTACCAAAATACGTCCATCCGAAAAACTTAAAAAAACTATACATCAAGTTTTTAAGGTACCACCAAAACCGAAACTCAAGTCAAAACGACTTCTATCAAAATGAGTTTTTAAGACAAGAGCTAATGTTTTCATCTGTGATGGTAGTGGCATCACTTGTGCTGCTGCTAGTTGAATTGTTCTCAGTGACGTGTCGGTGAGGACTTGCTGGCACAGTGTTCAAGTTGATGTTGTTTCCGAGACTTGTACAAGAAATACGAGCTATCCGAGTAGAACCTTCCGGAACTTTCCTGGAAGATTCCGGATTCAAAACGAGCCTTTTCGCCCCTCTATGCATGTGCACTTGACAGTACTTTTGATTGGGGAGAACATCTCTTCTGCATTGCCATTTCTTGCCATCTGTTCTTCGGCATCTCTGTGGTGAAGTTACTGTATTGCCCTTACTGCCCAATTCCAGATTGACTTTACCTACTTCGTGCAAAAAACAAAAAGGAAAAAGAAAAAAGAAATCGAGATTAGTGATCGCTTATTATCTATAGAATCACAATTCTTAATTACGTTTGTAACCGAACGAGTCCTAAAAGTACGCTAGAGAGCAACATTACTAGGCTACTAAAACTTAATCGACCTCTATATTAAACGTTAGGTTGTTAAGAAACGTCGGGGGCCATGCCCCCCTGGCTCTATACTAAAAACGTGCTTAATGTTTACGAACAACAATTAGCGGCGCGTATACTTTCTCGTAATATCTACACGCATTGAAATTTCAAAGTAAAACGAACCTGCACAATCACGAAGAACACTCTTCGGAGACGAACCAAATACGCCATTGCGTTGTTCCATGTAAGTCATGTTTTGAGCAGAAATGGCTGTCTGAATTGCCGATAAACCATCGATGTTTTCGTCACTTGTACGAACACCTTCAGTAGGTGTACTAGTGTGTTTTCTTGTCGATGAAGAACCTCGACCGCGGCCTCTGTACATGTGGCGTTCGCAGTATTTCTGGTGTGGAAGCACGCTTTTACTACACCTCCATTTTCTCCCATCTGTTCTTTTACACCTCCCTGGTTCAGTGTCCATTTCACTACTAGTATGATCACAGCTTTTAGTACAGAAACCTATGATTCAAAAATAAATAAATAAATTCAAATTAAAATACATTAGCCAATTGAAATTAGAATTAAAAAACCCATTTCATAAAAAAAAAAAAATTAAAATGCATCTAATTGAAATTAAAAATAAAAAACCATTTCATAAAATTTAAAAATAAAAATAAAATGCATCCAATTGAAATTAAAATTAAAATTAAAAACCCATTTCATAAAATAAAAAAGTTTAAAATGCATTAGCCAATAAAATTAAAATTAAAATTAAAAACCCATTTCATAAAATAAATAAAAAATAATTTAAAATGCATTAGCCAATTGATTTAAAATTAAAATTAAAATTAAAAACCCATTTCATAAAATTAAAACTAAAAACCCATTTCATAAAAAAAAAAAAAAAAAAAAAAGAAGCAGAGAGAGAATACTCTTACTGTTAGGGTATGTGTTGCAGATTGAAGGGCCGAAGGAAGTAAAAACACTCATCCAAATATGAAACGGCACAGGCAAACCAGAGTTTATAAGATTCCAGATATGAATTTGGTTACATAATTCATTAAACTGAGCAGCACTGAAAATGGAATCTAATTTATTTTCCTGTTTAATTTTAATAATTTCATCTGCAATTAATCCACACCGTCCAATCCCAAGCTCAAGATTGATCCTTTCACCAGAATCTTCTCTTAATGAACAACCATCATCGTCTTCATTTCCTTCATACATCCAAAACCCATCAAATTCAAGTGTTTGTATTGTGTGTGTTAGAGAGAGAGAGAGAGAGAAAGCTAGAGAGAGAAAGAGAGAAAACCTGGAGGTGGTGCTGCGGTAGTGGGGAGGAGTAGTTGGGAATGCATCGGCAATAAATACATACATATATCCTGTTTATATATATTCAAACAGTGGTGCTCTGAATTCTCTGTCACTGTAAAGCAACTCTGCCACACACACCGCACACTATTCTTGTGTGTGTGTGTATATATATATCTATATATATATATGATGTACGTGAATTGAATAAGGAGAAAGAAAAGCTAAAATCAAAACCGCCTGGAATTGAATTAAGAAGAGAGAGAGAGGAAAGACAAGCAAGGATTACGCGCATGCAGATACCACCACCCCCTTCTGCTGCCACATTTTCTCTGTGTGTGTGTGTGGCAGTGTGTGTGAGAGAAAGAAGAGAGAGAGAAGTAATTGTAATTTGTAAGTATATGTAAGAGTTTTGTCATGTCAGCTTTTTGGCAGGAGGTCTGGGATTTTTTTTTCAAATATAAAGTACACAGACTTTTGTCGAGAGGAAATAATAAAGGGCGTGTTTGCAAATAAGAAAATAATAGGGGGAAAGTGAAATAAAAGGATTCTCTTATTGGACTTCTTATGTATAGGTGTTTTGGGCTGCTTAATTTTACATTGCAAATGAATGTATAAAAGCGTTGGGCTATGCTTTCAAATTTGTTAAGTGGGCTTTGGTTATGCAAGATCAATGTATTTGGAAACATTTAATTTTATTTAAATTTATATTAAATTACGGTCACCCCCTGATGTAATGTCAAATTACGAGAAAAAAAACTTATCATGTTTGGGTAATTACAATTGCCCCAACCATGATTTTTTTTTCTTATACGTCTACCTTTATCATGTCAAATTCAACAAAAAATTTCTAGATTATGTGAAATGTTCTCTAGTTTGTACTCGTTTTATGCAAAAAAAAAAAATACAGTTTCGATAGCAGCACAATCTGATATTTATAAGTCAAGAGACACATTTTATGATCATCTTGTTTCAAAATGTGGAGTTTGAATGAGGTAAAACGGTCAAACTAAAATGGAATTACTACACTTCTCATTGCTACAAAAATTCAAAGAAGGAATGGGTAGAAATTGGATGGAATTTTGGATTTTATATTACAAGCAACATGCAATCACTTAAATTGTACAAGGTAAATTTTATTTTCGTTCAGTAACTCTCAAACTACATGAGATATATAAAAATCCCGATGCACAAACTATGTGTGATGAGATCGACCTAAAATGTATTCGCAATTGTTGAGTACTGAACAATGAAATTAACCAATTGAATTGATCGATGACGACAACGCATCTCAACCACAAAGTGATAGCAAAGATTACGGCAATGAAACAGTAAACCCTAATAAGCATGCAAAGTTATGAACAATAATGGACGATTGACACACGGTTCGACCGAGAATCGGTCTACATCCGCTTTCGAGTGGAAAGAGCTCATTTTTCCACCAATTAAGTTATCACGTAATCGGATGGAATTGATTAAATAAAAAAAATTAATTCGATCGATCTCTACTACCACGCGGGTCGGGTTTAATTCTTTTCGATTTGTTCGATCCGACACATCCAATGTCCCATTACTATTTTTTTTAAAGGCCCACCATTTACCAGCCCACTAAGGCCCAGTTTCATTATGGTTGAGATTAATACGTAGGGTCATCAATTGGCCCAAAATCTCAGTGGAAGTCAGGGGCAAAATTGTCAATTCAAGAGCCACCGGAAGATTAGTAGAAAGAATTTGGAAACTCAGGGGTAAATTTGTCAATTCATTGAAAAGGGCGAATCCCACCGAATACAGATCTGGTGTACAGCTGTGACCCAGAAATAAAGACGAACAAATACCAACCTCACACTTTCTCTCACACATGCCAGCCAAAAACCAACTCAACGTTTTTGTTTAACCAAGAGCCAATTGCATATTGTTAACCCTGGTTAGATACTTTAACCCCACTAGCTAGTAGACTAGTACCAATGAGTAACTTATTTTGTTTTTCTTTATCATAAAATAATAAACTTCTTTTGTTTCTAATTATTTTAGGGCAAAAATTGATCAATTGAATTTTCCTACATATTGCAAACTTCATATGTAATAATATATACTACATTTATCTTACATTTCCATCATATAATTTTCGATTGAATTTTAAATCGCAATAATTCAAAGAAAATAAATGAATTTATACAACTAACGTATCGAGTTTAAGTTTATGAACGACTATTTGTGAATAGATACAGTCTATGAGATGCTATATATAACCAGTGAAATACACTGAATGATTGTAAAATATCCGCTAGCCACACAATTATGTGTCATATTATGTCTAGATATAGTCAGTTTAAAATTATCGCATGTATTTCACCGCATGTACTGTATACCAACCAATAGCTAGTTGAATGGGAAAGGAAAAGAAAGGAGAATATGTCATACAAATTGCATGTATCATGTATGTAATCTTTGTAATGATTAAAGCATTTTATAAATACTTTAATTTAATTCAAGTCCTGCTGCAGTAGATAAATCTTTTAATATAATTATGCATGGTTTAATTTCATTTTTTATTTATTTTTTCATTTTTGTTAAATCACATCAAATTGGAGGAATAAATATGAAATATTGTTTTTTACCTTTATTTTAATTTGAAATATTGCATTATTTTGTGTGTGTTTTTTACTTTTTTATAAAGAAAAAAATAATATCAATCGGACGGTTAAACGTAATCATAGGAACCAAATTTTGATTATCAAGAGTCAAACGGCTCGAAAGCTGACATGGCACATAATTGTTACAGAAAAATAATAAATAATTCAAATTATATTTTTTACTTACTTTATCTTGGCTGAAATATAGATAAAGCCCCCCACTCTCTCTTTCTGCAGCTTCACAGTCTCAGTGCAGCACCACCATTTCCACAATGGCCGCCTCACTCACACTCTCTCTCCTCGCCGTCGTCACACTCGCCGCCGTCTCCATCGCCGCCGCCACCAATATCACCGAAATTCTCGACGGTTACCCCGAGTACAGCGAATTCAACACCTTGCTCTCTCAAACTAAGCTCGCCGACGAAATCAACAGCCGCGAACCGGTCACCGTCTGCGTCCTCCCCAACGGAGCACTGTCGTCCTTCACCGGAAAATACCCCCTCAGCGTCGTGGAGAACATCCTCGCCCTGCACGTGCTGCTCGACTACTTCGACGCGCCGAAGCTCCACAAAATCTCCGAAGGCTCGGTGCTCTCCACCACACTGTACCAGACCACCGGAAACGCCGACGGAAATCTCGGATTCGTCAACATTACCGATTTGAAGGGAGGGAAGGTCGGATTCGGATCCGGCGTTGCCGGTTCGCCGCTCGACTCCACTTACACCAAGTCGGTCAAGCAAATCCCGTACAACGTCTCCGTTATCGAGGTGAGCAAGGCGATCGCCCCCGCCGCGGTTCTGACGGCGCCGTCTGCCGACGTCAACATCACGGCGTTACTGGTGAAGGCCGGCTGCAAGACGTTCGCCTCTCTGATTGTTTCCAACGGCGTTTCGAAAGTGTACGAGTCGGCGTTAGACAAGGGTTTGACGATTTTCGCGCCCAACGATGAGGCGTTCAAGGCGGCCGGCGTACCAGATCTGAGCACGCTCTCCAACGCTGAGGTGGTCTCGATCCTCCAATACCACGCGCTCGCCAGTTACGCTCCCATCGGAACTCTGAAACAGACGAAGGGTAAGATTTCCACCCTCGCCACCAACGGCGCCGGAAAATACGACCTCAGCGTGAAGACAGCCGGTGACTCAGTGAGTCTCGACACCGGAGTGGACACGTCCAGAATCGCGTCGACTGTACTCGACTCCACTCCCCTCTGCATTTTCACCGTCGACAGTTTGCTTCTTCCGGTTGAGCTTTTCGGGAAGGCTCCATCTCCGGCGCCGGGTCCAGCTCCGGAGACTTCTCCATCGCCGGCGCCGGCCGCCGATGCTCCGGCTCCGGAATCTGCTGCGGCACCAACTCCTATGCTATCTCCCCCAGCCCCACCGACAAGCTCACCCGACGGAGCGCCGTCGGAAGGACCCACTGCTGACTCTCAGAACAGTACCTCCGACAATGCCGGCGGCTTTTTGGAAGCTCCGGCGACGATGAAAACGCTGATGCTCACAGTGTCAGTTTCGTTATTTGCTTTCGTTTTCATGTCCTAAATCGTCAATTCACCCACGTCTGCGTTATTTATTTATCTTTTATTATATATTTTCCTAGTCAAATTGTTTTTGTTTAATTTGCCACTGCTTCTAGGAAGAACTTTAAATTAGGGTTTCTTTTTTTCTTCTTTCGTTTTTATTGTGTGTTTAATTTTAACATATTTATGAGAGAGAGTGATTTTTTTTTTCTCTGTATCGAAATTTTCATGGTTATTGCTGCGCTGGTTTTCCTGGTAATTAACATATTTACGAGCGTATGAATTATTTATTTATTTCATTAACAAAAATGAAAATGTATAAGCTGAATTTGATGTGTCGGTTGTGATGATGTGGGCCCGTGTGAAGCACGTGGAGAGAGAAAATATTGTCAGGTTTTTAAAATTTCAAGATGAAGACAATGGCGGTTAAATTAACAAACAAAAGTTAAAAAAAAGTTGGTTATTCTAATCTATAACGACAACCTTCTCTTTTTCTTTTGTTTAAGAGAAGAAGACTTCCTTTTGACTGTGCGATAATCAAGAATTAGTGGACTGCACTAATAATTAAATGCATTAATTGTCTATTTAATATTTAAAGAGGTTGGTGTGTTGGTTATATAGAGTTTATTATGTGATGTACCTATCAAATTGGTAAATTTTATTGGTTACACTAGACCATGTAGTTGTATAGATTTACAACATTTATGTATGCATTTGTGATGTATTTTTAAGAATTAAATGCTCACAATATTTTGTCCCGGTTTAGCAATTGGATCAAGCGAGTTTGCGTCAATTGATTATAATTTGAATTAATTTGCTAACAGTCGTTAGGTCAGGCTTATCACATGTAATCAACCTAATGTGGTTTTTGTTTCTCGTATAGTTTACAAGCTATTATATGAGAGTTTACGTCTACTAATGCACCTATATGGTTGACTGTGAGTTTATTTATTAAAAAAAATAAAAAAAGAATTAAATGCACACAATGAGTGGTGCCTTCATGCAATAGGTCTAAGCTAGGGACTAGGGTAGATCTTGGCCCAATGCAACAAGGCAACTGCCAAGAGCCCAAGTCAATGAAGAGTAGTTTCATTTACTTTTTGTATTTATATATGGGTTAGATCTTTGAGGCCCAAAAAGTAATTGGACCAGTTTTATATTTTAAATTACAATATAAAAACTGAATTTATAAACGAACAAACATTTTTATATTCAGTGTTCACAAATTAGATTTTCTAATCATTTATTACAAAATAAACGAAAATGAATGTAATTAGAAGAAAGTTGGTGAAAAGAGTTGTTTGACGAAAAATAAAATCGTGGGGTTTTCGGGTATAAATAATCTGAGGGGAAATTACAGTTTTCACCCCTCAAATTTACACTGATTTTATATTTGGTCCCCCATATTCACAAAAAATACATTTGGTCCCTCATGTATCAATAATTCAACATTTTTTGTTATTTCCATCAATTTATCGTTAGTTCGTTATCCAAGGCAGTGATGAACACACGCTCGATTCCGTTAGTTTTAACAGAAAATTACGAAAATGACTAAAAGTGTTGAATTATTTAAACATAAAAGACTAAATGTATTTTTTGTGAACATATGGGACCAAGTGTGTAATTAATGCAAACTCTAGGGATGAAAAACTAATATGTTTTAGTAAATGTTCATATTTCTGAGAAAAAACCTGATAAATCGTAGTACTAAAATAAGATTAAAAAATTTATAAACTGCGTGACCAAACGGTTTGACGGCAATGGCGAGCGAAGCCGCCGCCACC
Organism: Erythranthe guttata; assembly: GCF_000504015.1. The sequence goes on along the minus strand of NW_012193538.1, from coordinate 719,446 downwards.
ACCGCCGCAGCCACAGAAAAGCCAGTGAAACCACATCCGCGGAAGCAAAACAAACAAGAGGACACAAAACGACACCGTTCGGTATTCGAACTCCCGCCTGACTTCTTCGATTCATGCCGCCTCCTCCCTTCCCCTCTTTCCTCGCTGCCGGAATTCGACGTTTTCGACGACGGCGCCGTAGAAGAATCAAAATCGGAGAAGGATTCAATCGAAATTGATAACGAGAACGATGGTAAAAATCATGCTAAAGCTATGCAGAGATGGTCTTGCAACACTTGTAAGGCTGAGTTCGAGTCTCTCCCAGACCAGCGCTTTCACTTCAAATCCGATCTCCATCGCTTCAATGTATGCTTGTTTTGCTCTCCTCCTGTATTTAATTTGATTATTTTTCAAATTGTTTACCTTATTGAATAAGCTGAATTTGAGTTTGAAGGATTCATTCTGAAGATATTTTACATGTGATAATCTGTAGCCAGTTTTTGTTAGTTTAGGTCAAAAATTGTATGTAGCATAAGGATTGTTACTTGGTGTTGAGAATTAATTCATTGCTAGTATTATTCATATAGAAATGTTAAATCTGAGTGCATAAACCTTGGTCTCGAGAATTATTTCTTTGCAAATTTGTTTTTAAAATTGCGATAAGGATGGAGTTGCTAATTTATTCTAACAATTTGTATTGTTGAAAACATGCGTTTTCTTTATTTCACAGCTTGATTTACAATGCAGTTTCTGATCTCAGATAAAGCTAAGCGTTGCTGGGAAAAACATCATTAAAGAGGAAGATTTCGATGGAGCGATGTCTGATTCATTGTGTCAAGACTTTGACGTATCGAGTATTTCTGGATCGGAAGATGAGGATGAGAGGAGACAGTATGAATTTGGTGGAATTTCAAAGCGTAAAGTATTCGTACAGTTGCAAAATGGGGAGAGAGTTTCATTTTGGAGATGTTTGCTACTCGATGAGTCTGAACATATTTCGTTCGAAACCGACAAGTCGCTTCTCATGGATGTTCATGGGGTTATAAATTTGACCCAGGGAGAAGTGATCGAAAAACTGAAATACGTTCTTCGTGAACCTAGAGATAATACCCGATTAAGGATAGTTTTACTTGCGACTGGTGGTCACTTCGCTGGGTGTGTCTTTGATGGCAATTCTCTTGTGGCTCATAAAACTTTTCACAGGTTTAGTTTCTAATCTTATGATAGTTTTCTTACAAGCGAATACATTTCTGACATTCTGACCTGTCGTGTCACTCTAGAGGAAATAGCTTAGCACTTATTTCTTATGTGACGACTTTATTTTCTATGAGCCTACACATAGCCTCGTGTTTTAAACCAACTTTTTGTTCGATCTTTTTCAAAAAAAATATTAACCCTCAAAGAATTGCTTGTCTTCATTGCATCCCATCCGTATTATAGTATTTATATTTGCTCGTGGAGTGCAGTGCATGCTGAAAGTTTTGGCAAGTGTCTATTTAAAATGTAGGGTTAACTGCAAAAAATCCCCTAAACTTTGGACGTTTTTGCGCTTTACCCCCTGAACGGAAAAAAGTTGCACGAGCATACCTCAACTTACCTATTTTTAGCACCGATTAAGAAATAGTCCATTTTTGGACATTTCTGACCGGAATCAAAATCACGTGCCTTGCACGTGAATATAGCAGGGTTAAAATAGTATTTTCCCCTAAAAAATGTAATAGAAATGCCATCAACCAAGCCATTAATCCGATCACCGGTGATACAGCCGGAGCTCAAAACCTCATCAGCAACATCCATATCAATGGCTTCCAAAGCAGCCAATGCGTTGCTCTGTATCTGAATCGGCCCCCTATATTGCCCCTCCCCTCTAATTGCACTCAAATCCTTCTCGAACACCACCACGTCAAACCCTCTCCTCTTCGCCGCCAAAGCGAAAACCAGCCCCCCAATTCCGGCGCCGGCCACCAAAAACCTCATCTTCTTCTTTTCCTTAGACGGCGGCTCGGCTCTTGCCGACTCGGCCACGGCGGCGGCGGCCTTGGCTCTGGTTGTAAATTTCTTGGAGAACCCATTTTCTGGATTCCTCGAGAGGGGTTTCTGGTTCGGTGACAACCCCGCCGGAAAATCCTTGGGAATTAGAAAAGGGGTTCTTGAATACAGCGCTGTTGATGGGTTGATTGGGTTGTAGAGCAGAGTTGAACTCATTCCTCTGTCTTTGATTTAACAAACAGAGGAGATGATTGATTGATTATCAACAACTGGGTTTTTCTTTTCTTTTTCTTTTTTTTGAAATTCTCAGTTGCAATTAAGCTGGAAGGTGAATTTGTGAGTGTGTGTGTGTGTGGGTGTGGGTGTGTGAGAGAGAAAGTGAGAGTGACGGTTAAGGGAGGTGGGAAGAAGAAGGATTGTAAATATGAAGGAGGTTGAGGGGAAAATACTATTTTACCCCTGCTATATTCACGTGCAAGGCACGTGATTTTGATTCCGGCCAGAAATGTCCAAAAATGGACTATTTCTTAATCGGTGCTAAAAATACGTAAGTTTAGGTATGCTCGTGCAACTATTATAGTATTTATATTTGCTCGTGGAGTGCAGTGCATGCTGAAAGTTTTGGCAAGTGTCTATTTAAAATGTATTATGTTTTGTTTTTGTCTTACTTTGAGGAAGTGTTCATGTGTCTTGTCATTCAATTATTATTTTCAATTATAACTATTGATGGTATAGAACTTGCAGTTTTTTCTATAAGTATTTGTATACAAGTGTTTAAGTTTTTTATAATAATAATTGTTGATGGTATTCAACATGCAGTTTTTCTTTTTATTATTGTAGTAAATTTCAACATAGAAGAAATGCATATTGTACTTGTTTTTCCTTACCGTGGTTGACATTAACATAGAAATTTAAGTCTCTTGGTACCTTGAATGTAGGTATGTTGTTAGGGCCAAGGCTGGTAAAAAGCAATCATCAAAAGATGGAGGCGGTCGATCTATTCATTCTGCTGGAGCTTCACTTCGTCGATATAATGAGTTTGCTCTTAAAAAGGTATAGTTTTGATGTTTATTAATATCCATGCTTGTCTAAATATGGTTGTCTATCAGGTTAAACACATAAGTTCAGGTTTGTCAGAAATAATTGACATTTATCGAGCCTTTTCTAACCTCTAACTTGTTCCCTTTTTTTTTATCCTTCTTCGGTTAAATTTTTGGTTTTCTTTCATTTTTATGTACTAATTGTAGAAGAAAATTTGAGTTTAATTCTCGATTCTTCTATAACCAGGATATCCAAGAACTATTTACTTCGTGGAAGAATCATTTTGCCGTTGCCTCGTGCATTTTTATATCCGCCCCGTCAGATAACCGACAACTCCTTTTCGATGGAGATAATAAACCTTATTTTATCTGTCAACATCGTGCAATAAGAAGCATTCCACTAACTGTCAGAAGGCCTACCTTGAAGGAAGCTAAGCGAATATACGGGTTACTCGTACAGATCTCCTCCGAGATAACTGTGGAAAAGGAAATAGCTCCCAATACAAAAGACGAACTATTATCTGAATCCACTGAAACGGAGTTGAGAGAAAAATTGGAGGGTGCAAAAATAACCAAGGAAGATTCCACTGTGACTGAAAAAGATGGTTTGTCTGAAGAGGAGATTGATACAATTGGGATATCAACGCCTTTGCATGAAGCTTCAAAGTCCGGAAATGTTGAGAAAGTTCTGGAACTTCTGGAGCAGGGTTTAGATCCTTGCACTAAAGACGAGAGGGGCCAAACGCCGTATATGGTTGCTAGTGATAAGGAGGTGAGAAATACTTTCAGACGATTTATGGCATTAAACCTTGAGAAATGGGATTGGCATGCTGCTAAGGTGCCTAGTGCTCTGACAAAAGAGATGGAGGAATCTCAAGCTGCTAAGCAGGTAAATAGTTGGTTTACAATTCCACTTCAATTTTATTTTTTTAATTTATTTTTCATTTTTTAATTTATTACAATAGTGGTTGTTGAATTAATATATGTTGAGTACTGTTGATATGTAGTTCGAACTTTATCGTATTTTTTTTCTGAATGGTGCTTTGAATATGTGCCGAGTAGTGGGTACTTACTCCGATTGACGTGTTTTTAATTGGAACATGGGATTTTGAATTCTTGACTTTTAAATAATGTAACATACATTACAGTTTTTACATGAATGCTAGCTTATATTATGTTCTTGGTTGTCCGAGACCGAAATGTATTAATTACTGACCTTCTGTTGTTTTTTTATTTGAACTTCACATCAGGCGGAGAAAGATGCAAAGAGGAAAGCAAAAGCAAAAGAGTTGAAGAAACTAAAGAAAGCTAAAGAAAAGAAGGCCCAGGTTTATTTCATCTACCTACTACAATTATTATTGAATTTTTTTGCTTCCCAATAGATGTAGTAAAAGAGTACTATCGTTACTTGCAAACAGGCAGAAGCTGCTCAATCCCAGAATGCTTCGTCTACTGTTGGTAATTCCGGAAGTACTTCATCAGTTCATACTCAGAAAGGGCATTCTCTGTCTAGTAGCGGCTCTACCTTAATGTCTAGAGAGGTACCGCGATAAAATCATCATCACTTGTATTCATATCTCTTATCATTTTTCTTACGAGTGTTTATTTAAATCGATATTTAAAAAAAAATATATATTTAGGAGGAACGAAAAAGAAATCAAGATGCTGAAAGAGAAAAGAGAGCTGCTGCCGCTGAGAGAAGATTAGCAGCATCAATGAAAACTCAAGGAACGGGATTACTGGCTGAAATATTATGCTCGTGCTGCCACGATTCGCTTGCTGGAAAAATACCGTTTCATCGGTATCATTACAAATATTGCAGCACTTCGTGCATGGATCTGCACAGGGAGATTCTTGAAGACGGGTGAATTTGCACTGTGAGATCCTTTTTCTCTTTCTTTTTTTTTCGTGTTTATACGATATTTTTTTGTTAATTTTGATTTTATTTTATTAAATGCCTCAATTGATTCTATTGCTGCTTTGATAGATTTTTATATGGAGTGGTAAGTATTTGTGTGTGTTTAGTAATTGAATTAATTGATTAAATTGGTATTAGAAAATATAAACTATATTATTGAACATACAAAATTACCCCAATGCTTCGAAATTGATAAGCATGCACAACTTTCTCATGAAAAGAAAATATAAATCATTTTTTTTAATTAATCATAAGTACAATATTAAGGAAACCCATTGCTTGCGATTCAACGTCATAG
>NW_012193538.1:678571-695838 GCF_000504015.1 Erythranthe guttata | reverse complement strand
AACTACTGAAACTGAGGATATATGCTTAAACTTGATGGATGAGATTTCTGGTTAGTATTACTTATAGCTAAGTTATTTCTTGAAGAGGAATACGGTGCTGAGACAAGAGATTGAAAGGAATCGGCATTGGAGCTTCTGATGGTCCAATCTCTCTTGATGATTTTCGGAGCCTTCAAAGATCAAACACGGTATTTATGTTTACTGTGCTAGTGCGCTTTGCAACATATGTAGTATGACCTTCGAGTTTGCAGTCGCCATTCAGTCAAGAGTTTATCTGATTTCCCCCTTTTCTCTTTTAAATTTTATAGCAGCTTTTTGAGGAAATGTTGAATGTATTTTCAGGAACTCAGAAAAAGTCTGGAAAATCAAGTTGTGACGGTTGAATCCTTGCGCAATGAAAACCGCGCTGCTATTGAGAAGCATGAAATTGTATGTATTTATTTCCTTATATATGCAGTTCTCTTGTTACGCTTTCTTTGTTACTTCTTTCTTTTATGGATGTGATTCTTGCAAGTAGTTAGCTCCTTTATCCTGTAAGTTACTTGTATATATAGGGATCGTGTCTTTGTCTATGATATCAAGAAACTGCACTGTCTCTTCCTCTGAAGTTTTCTCTTAAAAAAGTATGGTTTACAGTATCACAAAGTACTAGGACTTTGTCAGAAATTTGTCGTATTACTGTTCTTATATGAATAGCATTGAAAATTTCAAACATTTGTAATTCCAGTAATTTCTGGTATAATAGCAGTAGCCATCATTGGTTCCACAATATTCATTGAAATATGGAATTATGTTCAAATTAATGCTGAACCTGTGTCCTTGCAATTTTCGGAAGACGAGTGTTGCTAGCATAATTATTGCAGACTCCTCGCACATAGTTATAATGTGAATATTGTTCTTCTTTGGTTCTGCTTAGTACAGCTGCACTGCTCCACATGACTAGTGTTGTTGGCGGAGAACAGTTATAATGCTCTATCGGACAAACCCCTAGTTGATTAAATTTGATTTGCTTTATTTACCTTGTTCAGTATAACTTCTTTTCTTGCAACTATATATTCTTCTAGTCCAGTTTATGATGTGCCGAGCTTCGGAGATTAAGAAGTTAATCTATTGACAACTTTCTTTGATAATCAAGTTACTTCTAGTTTGTCATTGTGACTCTTTTTAATCTCTATCTTTGTGAGCTTTACTTTTGTGTAAGTTTAAGGAATATACTAACCGATTAAATCTATTTCAGTTGGTAGCCATTATATCTGCAACTTTTAATATCTGATTGATGGGATGTCCGAGTTCTGCAGGAAATGAAGGAGTTGAAAGAATCAGTATCAAAATCATATCATGACCAGATCAGTCAGTTAAACCAGTCTTTGGAGGCTAAAGACAAAGAACTAACAGAGTTGAATAAAATGTCTGCTGAGCAAAAACATGGGATTGAGGACCTTACTGAAAGACTTAGTGCATCTATGCAGTCATGCATTGAAGCCAATGAAATAATTAATAGGTGAGAAGTTCATGAAGTGACTTTGAGCTAGAATTGATGGAAAATCTGAATCAGTTGGTTAGTGCCATTATTCTTAGATTTAGTTCTTTTTTGCTTAGATTGCTATCTGTAATCTTTGTTAGGATATATTACTGGGCTCTTCTACACCCTTTGGCTGTGTAAATCAGGGTGATAGAAAGGGGCCATGAAGTCATTTAATTGCAAAGTTCATATGATTTTTTTGGGTAGGACATGTTCAGGTAGGAGTTTTATTGATTTTCAATTGCCAGCATATATAACCGTGTACGTAAAAAATGTGTCTAATACAGTTGAATCTTTGTGCTCATACCTCCAAGTACAATCTATTGTAATTTTTGCGCTGAAGGTCGAATTGGATCACGTTTATTTGGGGCCCATGTGAACTTTTTGATTTTTGTTTGCTTAATTCAGCCAAAAGATGTCTATATCAGAACTGAAAGCTCTATTAGATGAAGAGCGCGATCAGAGGAGAGAGGAGCGCGAGAAAGCTTCTGTAGATATGAAAATGGCGATACAGAGAGTTCAAGCTGAGGCCACAGAGGAAATACAACGAGCATCAGATAGCGCCTTGAGACGAGAGAAGGAGCAACAAGAAATGATAAATAAGCTTCAGGTATTTATTTGTAATGAATTGTTCTACAATTTTGGCTTTTTCATGTTTAGGCACTTAACTACGACCCTTGTTTATTCAGGAGGCGGAGAAAGAAAGGTGTTTATTGGTGGAAACTTTGAGGTCCAAATTGGTATATATTACTTCCTTCTTCCTATTATCAGCATCTTTTTTTCGAATATCAGTATATTCCATTGAAACTTGATTTCGCTCATGTCCATATGGCAGGAAGATACTAGACAAAAGTTGGTCAAGTCTGAAAATAAAGTGCGTCAGTTGGAGGGTCAAATCCACCAGGAGCAGCAAGCTTCTGCCAGTAGCAGAAAAGTACTCTTTCTTCTTCCGCCTACTATTATAACAAAAAAAATTCAATGAGTTGTATGTTTTGCTAATGGTTTTACTCGTGTTTTTAGAGGGTTGAGGAACTTGAGCATGAAAGCAAAAGATTGAGGAAAGAACTTGAACGTGAAAAGGTAGGATTTGGCAGTAGCAATATTTCCTTGTTACTTTATGATTCGTCTTCTTATTAAGCACATATATCGGGAGATTTACTTAACAACAAGTTTTATACGCATCTCAAACTGAGAGTAGTTTCTCTTGCTGTTGTAGCAGTCAGCTCGGGAAGAAGCATGGGCAAAGGTCTCTGCTCTTGAACTTGAGATCAGTGCTGCAATGCGGGATCTCGATTTCGAAAGACGCAGACTAAAAGGGGCTAGGGAGAGAATTATGCTCCGGTACGAATGCAACTATATATGACACATTGGATTTTACACCGATTTCACATTTTTATAGTTAATATGAAATGGATTAAATTGCAAGAAAGATTCCACCTATCTTTCACTTATATAACATGTAACATAACATCAGACGATTTCTACTGCAGCGAAACTCAGCTTCGTGCTTTCTATTCCACAACAGAAGAGATATCGGGGTTGTTTGCAAAGCAGCAGGAACAACTCAAGGGAATGCAGAAGACCCTAGAAGATCAAGAGAATTACGAAACCACATCAATCGACATTGACCTCAATCCAATCGACGAAAACGAAAACCAATCAACAATCAGAAACAACGGAGACGCAAATCAAAGAAGCAACAATAACAGCACATCCAAGACAGAGAATCAAGCCGAGGAAGAATCGTCCAGTGACGAAGCAAGCATGACTGAGAAGCACGAATGCAACCCCAAAAGCCAAGAAAACAACCAAGAAGACACACAGGAAGTAGAATTCAACGGTAACAATGTTAAGGGCGCGTTTGGCTCCGATATTAACGGAGATGCCATTGGAACCGAGCAAATCCCTGACACAGAGGGCTTCGCCACGTCACCAGCCACCGCAGTTGAAACCGAGCGAGTTCTCGAAACCGAAATTGAAATCGATTTGAATAAATGCAGCAGCAAATTGGATGGAGATACAATGGATGTAGATAATAATGAAATGGAAGAAGACACAGATGGTGGTGGAGGTGGGACAATAAAAACTACAGACCTTTTGGCTTCGGAAGTTATGGGTAGCTGGGCTTGCAGCACTGCACCTTCGGTGCATTGTGGAGAGAATGATAATTCCTCAGGCGAATGTGCTGTAGCTGCTGTTATGCAAGATTCGAGCAGTCTTGTGGCGGAGAGTCAGCATATTCCGGCGACCAAGGGTGAAGATCCCCGGAGGAGAAACGAGGAGCGGCGGGCGCTTAGTGAGATGATTGGCATCGTTGCTCCTGATTTGAAGGAGCAGTTCAGTTGTGCTGTAGAAAGTGACGGTCGAGTGGGGTCTGAAAGAGGGGGGGCTTGTTCTAATTCCGATACCGAAGATTGCAGCGATGCTGATGTGGATGGTCGGAGTAAAGACGTTGCTCGAGAAGTATCGGATGCTGAGACAGTTGATAGTGACGGGGTAAGCTCCGATGATGATACACAACAAGATTCGATTGGATGATGAAAGAAATTTTCGAATCTAGAATGAGTTTGTTCGTTAGTTTTCATGTATAGCCTTTATTTTTTTATTAATTTTTTTTCTGGTGTTTCGTAGAGTGTAAATCTACAGTTTAGGAGTAGTTGACAATGATTAGATTTGAGGTTTGATTTGTTTGTAGAGTTATCTTTGTAGATGTCTCTATTGAGGCATTGCAAAAATTGTAGTATTGTACTGATGATTTTCTTTTTTTTTTTCTCCATTTTGCTAATTCTTGACAATTTCTCGGGATGGATAGTGAGATCTTCAGCTCATTCAGGCGAGACTTATGTCCACAAATCCTTCTTCGAGCGAGCTATCGAACTATTAAGCGGACCCTTGGCCCATTTCGGTTATTGCGATCCAGTGGGCTTTCGGCAAACAATGCCTAATTGGGCCCCATCACATATGTATATGTCAATGTATGTACAAATCTATGGTGCAAAACTACTCGATTAGGATTGAATGTAGCATCTACAAGACATGGAAAACGTGAAATTTATATTGGACACGTGGATCTGCGTAAAACTTGTACATATGAATATATACATACTTTAAATTTCATCACAATATTTTGTTCTAGGAATGCAAATTTTGCTCAAAATCCTAAAACTTTCCCAAACGGTTAAATATTGTCAATTGGGATGAAATTGCTTATTACATATTTCTTGCTTATTGCATGGGCTCTCCAATTGCAAACGGGCCTTCAACTATTTAAAAACCGAATCAATAGACAACCCAAACCCGTTTTCCAACCCGACAAATAGGACCGTCCCCTAGATTCTCGCACCACCTTTTAGGCAGTTCAAGTACTGCTCTATCTATCGTGCTGCTGTTAATAGAAGCCCTTTTTCGTCATTTCACCTTCACCCCACCACTCTTCCCCCTAAAATTTCAACTTCCCCCACGACCCCGGTCCCACCTAAAACATCTCTCTTCATTTCCCTTTCTTCCTCATTTATTCTTATTAATTATATTTAAGGTACCCAATTTAATTGAATTTATCGGAGCGTACTATATAAGTGAAACTTCCAGAATTTAGCAAAAGGACCTTGGCAGAAATCAGAATCCAATTTTGGTATCCAAACAAGCCCTTAGCAAAAGGCACCGCATATGGATGGGTCCCACTTCCACCCCTCACTTTTTGTCACTGTTTTTTCAACTTAAAGCGGGCAGTGGGAAAAAGACTGAAAACCCCTTTCCATTTCAATTAATTCTCCCCCAATACCGTCACTTCGTATATACTCTTTGCTGTTTTTTGTTTTGTATTTAAAAAAGAAAAATAATTTCTCCAGGAGAGGAGAAATGGCTACAGTTGGTGGTAACAGAAATGGCGTCCACAGGGCTTCAAATCTCCGTACTTCATCTTCCTTCAAATCGAAGCTTCCGCCGGCGAATGTCCGCCGCAGCAGCCCCGCCTCTATCGGCGGCGTCGCCGAGTCTGGTGAGTTGCGTGGACTTGTTTCTTACGATTTCTGACCCGGAGCGATCTGATTGCTTTGAGAGTTGTGGAAAACTCTGTGTTAATCTACCGTTTCTACTGGCAATGTGGTTTGCATTTGTGTTGGAGCTCGATTTTGAGATGTAGTTTGCTGAATGAATCTGCTAGTTTGATATGTGTGTTTGTTTCCGCCGTTATAATTATCTGAATGAATTGATTGAATGTTTGAATTGGTGTTTAGCGGCGCGCAGTTATCATGTTGTGGTGCTATTAGTTATGTCTCCTTCGCCTATGTTTTTGTGCATATCTATACTTGTGATTTTTTTATTTTTAAATACGAGCGGATAGCATTTGAAGAACTTCTCTGAAATGTATGATAGATGGTGAACCTGCTATTAGGATCTGACTTCATGGAAAAGAAGCAAAATAACATTGGGAAATATTTGAGCCGCTTCTCCTCATTCTGAGAAGGACAATGTAGTTAGTAGTGTCGTGTGGAAGAAAAGTATTGTTTACATTTTGCTACGAGGCAAAACTAAGGGGATTTCAGTTATTATGTAAGATAAATCAAAAGTTTCTATGATCGTGTTTTATGTACATCCCTGGGGTACTTCCCTTATTGGGATCTGTATCCATATATGATATACCACGGAAATGGCTTAATGAGATTGTTACGAGGCTTAAAAAATAAGCCAAGTGTTTTTTCATGTTTATACGGTAGTATTTCTGAAGATATTTCTTATAAAAAGATTAAATATAATTTAGGCTTGGTTGGTGAATTATTTATGTCAGTCGAATGGTTTTCCAGTTACGGATTAATCAGTGTTTTCGAACCACGTCGATCTATTTAAATTCTTATCTTCTTTCGTGTGATTAAACATGAAATTACAAAATATATTTTAGGTGGTAAAATCTGATTAATGTATGTTACTGAGGTAGTTTCAGGAAGAGTTCGAGTTGCTGTAAGATTGAGACCTCGAAATGCTGAAGAGCAGGTTGCAGATGCAGATTTTGCTGATTGTGTGGAATTGCAGCCAGAGGTTCCAGAATTGATTTTAGTCCTACTCTTATATTGATATTCTACTTTCTAGTATCGTATAGCAGCACAGGTTAATAACTATGGCATTGTGTCATTTGGCACATATTTCTTTGCAGCTCAAAAGGTTGAAACTTCGGAAAAACAACTGGGATTCAGATACCTTTGAGTTTGATGAGGTTCTTACTGAATTTGCATCACAGAAACGAGTCTATGAAGTTGTTGCCAAACCCGTGGTCGAGGTGAGTTCTGTGAAGCTTTTCTAATTTTATAATTTGTAGAGTTTGTTCAGATACACGTCTATATGATTTAAAGGCTCAGTGTGGTTAATCATGAATTGTTGTTTTCCTGGAAATTCATTGATTAGCTGGATAAGTTATTACTTATTTTAATTTTATACTAAGCATCTCTGGCAGCTATTGTGGATTGTATCTTTTGTCCTGCATCATTTTCACGTAATAGTTGATATCTGATTGAATAAGCATGTCTGATGTAGTTTAGCTTGGTTTTCTTGTATCCTAGTCAATAGCGACAAGAAATTGCCCTTCCACTCTTGACATATGTTGATTTGGACTGCCTAATGCTATGATGTGTATTGAGTGATTTGCTGAAAGCTTTGAGTTCTTCAATTTTGACATCCAACGCAGATTATTCATACTACTCTCCTTATTTATTTAGAAGTCTCAATTGCTTACCAATTATCTTTTTTCATTTCGTAATTTCGTCAGAGTGTTTTAGATGGTTACAATGGGACAGTGATGGCTTATGGTCAAACTGGTACTGGGAAGACTTATACTCTTGGTCGACTAGGTGATGAAGACACCTCCGCACGGGGTATAATGGTTCGCTCTATGGAAGATATCCTTGCAAATATCTCTCCAGAGACTGATTCTATCTCAGTTTCATACTTGCAGGTTGGATGCACATAGTACATACATGATTGAACAATGATTGTGTTTTATAAACATCTTTTTTTCAGTACTATTTGTTGTTTATCTGAAAATAAATCTAGATATTTAAAAGTCATTTTAATTTAGAATTATTGGTCTATTTTGTAGCTTTATATGGAAACAATCCAGGATCTACTATATCCAGCAAATGATAATATTTCAATTGTTGAGGACCAAAGAACTGGTGATGTTTCTTTGCCAGGGGCTACTGTATTAGAGATCCGGGACCAACAAAGTTTTGTTGAACTCTTACGCTTGGGGGAAGCTCATCGGTTTGCTGCTAACACTAGACTGAATACCGAATCTTCCCGTAGTCATGCCCTTCTAATGGTAAATGATAATATTGCTTGTTTCATCCCCACCTCCCCTTCTCTCGCCGTCCCTCTCTCGCTATGAAACTCATGTGGTACTGTATAGGTACAAGTGAAGAAGTCTGTACCGGGAGGGGTTGATTTTCCTCAAGAATCTCAAAATCACTCTAGTTTGGTTGGTAATTTGAGGCCACCTATGATACGAAAAGGCAAACTAATTGTTGTAGATCTTGCTGGTTCTGAACGTATACACAAATCAGGTCCGTTGAAGTTATCAACCTTCTAGTTTTTATGTGTTTTTTTCTTGGATTATTTTTACTGATACATCATTTCTTTTTTACATTTGGTTAAATCAGCAGTTGTGACGTTATTTCAGGGAGTAGTGTTTATACATTGCAGACTCTTCCGTGTCTTAATCTGTTGAAACTCAGAAAATAGAACAAGACCTGATTGGTTCTATTTTGAAGTAAATCAGGTCTTGTTTAGCCTATTGCTGTTGGATATTAAATCTTGCTAAATATGTGAAACAAGTTTCCTTTTGTTCTGTATAAAAGAAAAGATCTACTTACCTTAATTTTCTATTAAGCTCTATCTCCTGATTGAGTGAACTGAATCTGATTGGGGCCATGGATGGAGCAAACTTATTCTGGGACTTATCGTAGATCAAAATTTCCTCATGCTTGATTTAAAACAATAATTTGTTAGGCACTAAATTAGAGTATGTCACCACCGTTCTTGTTTTGATGTTTAAGATTTATGAATGCAGTTTTGCTTGAAGTGGTTTATAATTTCAAATAGTTTCCTGAGACACTTTGAATGTTTCATGAAGGAAGCGAGGGACACATGTTAGAAGAAGCCAAATCTATAAATCTTTCACTGAGTGCTTTGGGAAAATGTATAAATGCATTGGCAGAAAATAGTTCTCATGTCCCAGTTCGAGATTCAAAGCTTACAAGGTTACTTAAAGACTCTTTTGGAGGTGAGATTTTCTACTTATTTTAGATAAGTATACATTGAGCTTCACTTACATTTTAGTGAGAACTTCAGTAATTTGTTATTTCAGTTTCTAGAACTAATATCATAAAACTTTACTGTAACTTTTCCCAAAAATTGGAGACTACAATCCCATCATTTACTGATACTAATATAATATCTTTAAAAATGTTGAGAGATGAAATATGGTGGTTTGGAAATTGGGTTGATCTAACTTGTCTTGCCTGGTACATTACAGGAACATCCAGAACTTCATTAATTGTTACAGTTGGCCCATCTCCACGTCATCGAGCAGAGACTGCAAGTACCATAATGTTTGGACAAAGGGTGAGTTGTCAAACTCTGAAGTTATGATCGCAGCGCAATTGAAGAGTCAGCTTTCTTGATGGTTTTAATCTGTTAGGACAGAAATCGTTTCTTTGTTGGACAGAGTACTCCTTCAAATTTATAATGTGCAATCATCGCTTTTGATTCCTCCACAGGCAATGAAGGTGGAGAACATGCTGAAGATTAAGGAAGAGTTCGATTACAAGAGTTTGTCCAAAAGACTTGAGATGGAAATTGATAAACTTATTGCTGAAAATGAAAGACAGCAAAAAGTTTATGAAAATGAGATAGAGAGAATCAGATTAGAAGCACAGAAACGTGTTGCTGAGGCTGAAAGGAGTTATGTGGAAGTTTTAGAGGTATATTTATGCGCTCGTCTGCCTTTGTACATGCATATTTCCATTCTATTTACACAAATATTTAGTTGACATTTTTACTTGAAAGCGGATACTCGTCAATTTGCAAATAACCCAATGTCAGATCAGAGTTGAATCTTTCGTCGTGCTACATTCAACTGTTAATAAGTTATAACAACTGGACACTGTTCTGAAATGTATGAAGCAATAATTTGGACCTGTATAATTCATTTTCAGTAACATGCATTTTTGGCCATGTGGGAGAGATGATGGTTAGAACCTTGATCTGTTTGATCTTTTTGCTTACCTTCTTCTACCTCTCTTTGCAGGAGGAGAAAACAAAATGCCAGATGGACTATATGGAGTCAATTAAGAAGCTTGAGGAGAAGTGGACCTTTAACCAGCAAAAGCATGCTTTTAATGGAGAGGTATTCTAGCTTTGCTACTGTATCCTTCTATTGGGTTGCATGACTCCATCTAGTTACTATTAGAAGAGATTATAGTCTCATATTATTTGGCTAAGTCCATGTTAACCAGTTCTCATCATTCATTTAGTCGACTAAATAAACAAAATGTGAACCCGTTTTTGTTTGTTTGCTACTATCTTAAAGTTTAGTTGAAGTTATTAAATTACTTTTTGCAGAATCAAGCTTATGCTGGTGGCGAAGAAGCTGCTGAGCTAAAAAGATTGCTTCAAAATGAAATTCGTCTAAGAAAGGCAGCTGAAGAGGAAAATCACTTCTTAAAAAATCAGCTTCTTAAATTTTCGAAGGAGGTATGTGTTATTCAAAGTTGGATTTTTACTATGTCTTGAGTTTGCTGCTTCCTTGGATCCATATTTGATTGATTGTATATCTGGTTAATCTTGTGCAGTTGGAAAGTGGAAACGCTAATGGCTTTAGCATTCAAGAAGTGCTGGAGGAGGAGGGTCTTCAGAAGAAAAAACTTGAAGAAGAAGTGAGAGTTTTGCGAAGTCAATTGGCACAGCAGTCTATTGAAGCCAATCAAGTATGCTTTATATGTCCTTTTGTTCTTTTTTTTATATAAGGTGGTGATAGGCACTAGACTTGATAGTTGATGGGTATGCTAACAGGGTAAAGTTTTTCCGTAGATTGTTTTTCATTAGGCAGAAGTGTAACGAACTCCTTCTTTTGGCATACCTATGTTCACAGAGTAGAAGCTATCCAGAGAGAGGCAACTCTGGGAACCCACTTCTTGGTATAGATAGCTTAACTCCACTTAATGATCTGCGGTCTAGAGATGGCAATAATGGAGAAAGAGCATCCATCGCAAACCTTCATGAACAAGGTGCTGACCAGTGTTTTGCTTTATATCATCTAAAATTGCTTTGAATTTTTGTATTTATTTACCTATTGTTATGACAGTTGGATTGCATAAGATATTGTCCTTACTCGAGTCAGAGGATGCTAATGTGCGGATTCATGCTGTGAAAGTGGTAGCCAACTTAGCTGCAGAAGGTGTTTTACTTTCTCACTCTATGTCATGCGGGGTGATGCTCATCTTTTTGTTCTCCTCAACTTAAAACTATATCTCCAACCTGATCATCCTTTTGAATACTCTTACATATATCTCTTTTTCTTTAGCCAATTGTTAGCATCATGATGCCGATTATTTTTTTTAGTTAGATACTACTGATGTTATTTGACGTTCTAATTCAAGAAACTTACATGCACATACTACACACTTTATAGAAGCAAATCAGGAAAAGATAGTTGAAGCTGGTGGTCTCACTTCATTGTTGATGCTTCTTAGAACGTATGAGGATGAAACAATTCGTAGAATTGCAGCTGGTGCAATTGCCAATCTTGCTATGAATGGTAACTTCTTTTTCGTTGTATCATATTTTATGCTTCACCTAAATTACCTGCTATAGTTCTTTTGGTTCCCTTATATATGCTTCACATATTTATGTGTATATACTTGGAGCTGACATATTCAATTCTTCTGATCATTTCACTCTGCTGCAAATATTTGTTTTCTCCATCCAGAGGCTAATCAAGAGCTTATAATGGCCCAAGGTGGAATTTGTCTGTTAGCAATGACAGCTGGCGATGCCGAAGATCCTCAGACTCTACGAATGGTTGCCGGAGCAATAGCTAATCTATGTGGAAATGGTACGAGTATTTGTTTTGTAGTTCGAATCTGCGCATTGCTCTAACCTCAGCGTAATATATCTCTATTTGAGCTGGTTAATTGGAGTTCATTAAACCCTCACAGAATATGCACTCACTCCGAGTTATCATGGGTTTTAGTCCCCTCATCCTCTCACTTTATCTCTATTCTTTCATCCCAAATTGGGAGGGCGTTTCTCAATTCTCGACTTTTCAGATAAACTGCAAACAAGACTGAGGTCAGAAGGTGGCATCAAAGCTTTGTTAGGAATGGTGAGATGTAGACATCCCGATGTTCTCTCTCAAGTTGCACGTGGTATTGCAAATTTTGCCAAGTGTGAATCTCGAGCATCTACTCAAGGTAATTTTCTTCCATTTATTCTTCACAAAACCATGGGCAGCTAGTGTATTAGTTAAGCATTACTCTATTTTTCTGTTAATATATCTTAACTTCATGCGTGTCAGTGGATAAATCATTTTGAAATTTGAATCACTATAATCCAATTTGGATAAAACACAACTTCACAAAAA
Source organism: Erythranthe guttata (assembly GCF_000504015.1). The sequence goes on along the minus strand of NW_012193538.1, from coordinate 683,686 downwards.
AAAAAAGAAAAAAAAAACGAGTCAAAGTATATTGCGACATCCGCGTAAACTTTATCAGGCTTTTTGTAGGTAGTTTTATAATATACATATACAGGCATTAGAATTTAGAATGATGAGGCATTAGAATTTAGAATGATGTAACACTTCCATAATAATAGGAACAAGAGATGGAAGGTCTCTCCTGATAGAAGACGGTGCATTGCCGTGGATAGTACAAAATGCCAACAACGAAGCTTCGCTAATCAGGCGCCACGTTGAGCTTGCACTCTGCCACCTGGCACAGCACGGTAATCATATTTGATATAACTAACTGAACAAAAAAAACCACGAGCATATATTATTTAATTTCTTCGGAGCATTGAAAAATATTTCGTTCCCCAAAATTAAATATTAACAGAGGTGAATGCTAAAGAGATGATAAGCGGAGGAGCACTTTGGGAGCTAGTTCGTATTTCACGAGACTGTTCTAGGGAGGACATTAGGGCTCTTGCTCGTCGAACTCTAACAACAAGTTCCACTTTCCAAGCTGAAATGCGACGCTTAAGGATAGAGGTCTAATTTCTTAACTTTAAATCTAAATTTTCTCCTCTTATTATATATAAAATCACCTTGCATGAGATTTGAATGTATGTATAATGTATTACTACTAGAAAAGTTGCGGGTTTTGTTTGTTATCATTATTTAATTTTGTTCGATTGTCTGGCCAACTTCTTTATGATTATCTTTTTTCCTTTTCTTTTTTGGCTTCAGTTGCAATTTTGTAGTAAATTGTTCATTTACGATTAGTTGTATATACGACGAGCGAGTACTTAAATGAAATTTCATTTTGTGTGAACGCCTCCACATGCATGTTTTCTGTGTGAGTTACTTGTGATGTTATTATGTGTAACAAGTGACCTGTAGCTTCTTTGTCTTGACTCTTGATGAAAAAGTCAAATACAAATTGAGCATGAGCTATATATATTCCCTCGTCCATTTTTGTATATGCTAAATCATTCTTTGTATATGCTATATATCGATATGATAATAGTTTCAAGTTGCGACAAACTTTATGTCAAAATCACTGTATGCACAAGTCAGTTGATGCCGAAATAAACCGGGTCCCATAATAAACCCACCTGTTTGGGGCGTGTTTGGACTTTGGAGTTTATTATAGGGGTAAATCACAGTTACCCCCTAATGTAAGGTTTATTTATGAAACCCCCCCCCCTCATTTTTTCATAATTACATGCACCCCTTGCAATTTGTAGATTTAGTAAATTAACTCCCTTTTGTTTGTAAGAAATTTACATCCTGTAAGGGGTTGGATGTAATTTCTCAGGAAAAAAAAGTATTTTCGTAATTACATGTTACCTTAGGGTGAAGGTTGTAATTTACCCATTGTTATATACATGGGTAGCGGCTGTGACAAAGGGGTATCATTAGAAGAGTTGATATATATTCGTAGCGCTTACTATTAGAGTAAAGGTTTAGGGTTCAAATCATGTGTAACATGATCCGAATTTGGATTTAAAAATAGAACTTGAGTCACATTTATATATCTAGCTAGCTTTTGACTATATATGTACTAGGCATCTTAAAAGCTGATGTGGAATTTGCCCAACAATTCAATTACTCAAATACACAAGACAAATTAGCCCTCAAATGATTTTGTAGATACTATACCCGATAAAATATATCGGTTGATCTTAAACCACTGATTTAGACATAATAAAACATGCAATCATGTGTACGTTGTTTAGTGGATAACTATTTATATAAATCTACGGTTTGAAATTACCCAGTGTATTACACCAAGTATAGCATCTCGTAGACCCTTCAAATTGCACTAGGTCTTCAACTACCTTACAAGTTGGCATGTACTTGTCCATGATTCAATCACACGAAGACAAATTAGCACACAAATTGCACTAGTTGTTTAAATGGGATTTGATTGATGAGCTGTAAATTATTTGAGAAAAGTAAAAGCAAAACAAGAGAAGACTATATAAATTGTCTTCATTTGATTATCAACTTGGTATATATCCACACAATGATCATGTTGTTTTTTCTCTCTATAAAATCACTCTAAAAATTGAAAAACCATGCATAGAAGATACCGTCAGACTTTTTTGGTTCATGTTTGAATTTTCTTGATTTAAATCTAGGTCTGTTCAATTGTACCAAACATGTCTATGTAAACAATATAATTAATGAAACATTCAGGGGCTTAGGTATAAATAATATAATTACCATGCAAAAGCATCCGTGTGTAAATTACTTGACCTATAAACTTTTCAAAGATTTATCTCAACTTCAAGCCAAAGCAATGACACACACATATATTGTGTGACATTTTTTATTAATTAGGAAATAATATAGAAAACAGCAAACATGCAACACACACACATATTATACACATACATTAGGTTGCAAAAGAATAAAATGGACATTAATAAGGAAAATACTAATAGCTGAAAACAACCAGAAATTATTTGCATGCAAAAGAAATTGAAGAACAATTAGTAGAGAAACAAACTTTTATATATATATATATATATATATATATATATATATATATATATATATATATGATGTAACAAAATAATTTGTATATAAACTGATGTGACCTTAAATTAATTAGGACAAGAAGAAATAGATGAAATTATATTGGACATGTAGTGCATATCTGAAGAAAAGACATAATCCACTGTTGGATTATATATATATATATAAATGTATATATATATGATGATACGTGGGAAAGGAGTCTTAATGCAATGAACCATATAGATATATTCCTGAATCTAGACATAAAACTGATTGCCCACCTCACTCTGTAGGTCCTTACACAAACAAACACATACACAAATCACATATGGTTTTATAAGTCTATGTCTGCAATAATATCACATCCAAAATATGTACCAATATTATCTAATAATTACACCATAAATATAAATAAAAATTAAATAAAAACTAATCACAACAATGTCATATTGTGTGTGTGTGTGTGTGACTGTTTGTGTGTGTGTATGTGTGTGTGTGTGAGAGAGAGAGAGAGAGAGAGAGAGAGAGAGAGAGAGAGAGAGAGAGAGAGAGAGAGAGAGAGATGGAAACTTTTTTTTTTTGCATTTTGTGTGCATAACATGCATGTATATTAATAATGAAAGAATTTATGGTCCCGAATTCGTTTAATACAGAGGTGTTGTCTTAAGTGTTATGACACTTGAACAAACATGCAGCGGAAATATAAAGACAAAAGAACAATACTCAGAATTAAACACGTTCACAAGTAAAGACTTGTGAACTTGTCCTTTACAGGACAGAAAAATATATATTAAAATCAGTATTCCAAGAATACAAACAGAAGAGGTGCGAAAACTTCTTCCTTACGAATGAATCTTTTTCAAGATCATTCTTACAATCAAATCTAGATACTAAAAGAAAAATATTAAAAATTCTAGATTTCAAAGATGTACTCGTGAGGAGTACGTAAATAACTTATGAATGAATCACTATCTTGATCATTCTTACAACCAAGTCTAGAAACATATATACTAAACAATCTAGACTGCAAAGAATGTACTTATGAGAAGTACGTAAAGAATGTACTCATAAGGAGTACGTAAAGAATGTACTCACGAAGAGTACAAACAATCGATTCTAAAACCTAACTAAAACACTCGTGTATTCTCTTCAGCCCTTGGTTTTTATTTCGTAGAATCGATTATCTTCCTTGAGTATTGAAGTCGGTATTTATAGGCATTCCAAGCATCCACTACTCAGCCCATGATCTGCAAGAAAACCAACCACAAGAGCACTCAAGAACATGGGTTAGTGGGTTAGTGGGTTAGTTTAAGGAGTTAGAATAATATTCACAATTAAACCCACTTAAGCACTACTTAGCCCACTAAGCCATATACTTAATCCACTAAGCCCTATACTTAACCCACTAAGCACTTACTTGTTCCATAACTAAAATTTAGTTAGAAAAATAAGAAAGTTAAAAACACATAAAGAAAAACAACGTGTTTCAAATAAGAAAGCATGGGTGTTTGAATGTGTGGGAAGAGTTAGTTTTACCTCGAGAAGGAACAAACTTGAGAGGTGTGCACGTGTCAAACCAAAAATATTCATTCATTCATCTCTCTCTCTCTCTCTCTCTCTCTCTCTCTCTCTCTCCAATACAGTAATCAAACAAGAAATGATCAAAGGCAGAATATATGTTAGTAATTAATTAAGACATACATATATATATTAACATACCTCTCTTTGATTTACACAGCCATGGTTGCATGCACTTATAAACTGAAAATATTTGCCCTCCAATTTTCAGTGTCGTTGTTTCACACTACAGGCTCAATACTACTTACAGAAAAGAAGAAGTTCCATTTTTTTTTATTCTTTTTATTTTTTAATAGTGTAATATTAAGATGAACTTGAAATATAATGGATTATTTTATGTCCGAAAAATGGTAAATTAATTAGTACATACTAACACTAAAGCGCACACACACACACACATCATATCAGGAAAAAAATGTTTAATTTAAAAAAGTGAAATTTCACATAGGTCTGAAAGTAGTACGAAAATAGATAGGAATTGAAGTGCAAAAAAGTAGACAAACTTGCAACAAAAAGGCAACTATAATTGATTATTTTCTTCAGCATGAAGTGATGAATATGATTGTCACACAAGTTATCACAAAGTACATACTGCAACAACAATCTCATCATCACCATTTATATATATATATAATAATAATCAAAAGGCAGTCTCATATATAATATATAAATTAATTAATTAACCAGCTCAAAGAAAACAAAACAAAATACTACTACTGATATTAATTAATTAACAAGAAATCAAGAAAAAGGGAGAATGAAGTACTCATGCAAAATGTTAATTTTGCGAGAAAAAAAAAACTACTGAAGAAAAAATATTGTCACAAAGAACATATAACAAACCAAATGTTATTTATTATTTTTTGATTTTTTTTTTGGGTTGAAATTAAAAAAAAAAAAAAAAAGATCAGAAAGGAGGGCGACCTGTTCCCCAGTAAGCATCATTTGGTAACTGTAATGAATTAATCATACTTTGATTCATTCCCTCCCTCTAACCCGCTCCCGAAC